>CAJNOP010002223.1:0-19131 GCA_905250075.1 Rotaria sp. Silwood1 | reverse complement strand
GACAAAAAGAAAGAGAACAAACATATATGAATAATACCTTTAGCATGTTTTCTATTTGATAGTAGTGGACATTATCGATATAGATGATTATCTTTTTCGCAAACATTATATTCTCTGTGATGACATTGAGCTCAATGTGTGATTGACTATAATCATTTTGTTGTAATAGATTTACATCAAATCTGTGCAATCGATTTGCATGCATTTCAGGATGTAAGTTCCTTTACTGAAATGTCATGAAATAAGATGATCACGCTAGTTCTTGACGCCCAGAATTTCAGATGGATTAACTTGATACTGGTTTTTATGAAAAATTTGATTTTGATAGTATCAAGATTTGCTAATTTTCGTAAGTTATCGCATATTCACTTGATTTCAATTGTTTTACTTTCATGAGGAAATCCACTACAGTCATGATAGAACGAATCAAAGCTTGCGTTTTTAACAAAAAATTTCAAAGTGTTGAGAGGTTTCGTTACACATACTCGATCCGAAAAATTTTTGTTGTTGTATCGAAGATAAAGTTTAGTCTTTGACTATTAATGACAACGTAGGGACACATTTTCATCTTGAAATGTTCTGCAAATGTTCGCAATCAAGATATTCTGATCAAGGTATTACTGATTATTTTGGATATTAATTTCGGTTAATTTTGAGTGTACCGTCAAACAAAATGGTTATCAGATCAGTTTACGTCATCAATGTTATAGTGAGGCATGAAGTATACGATGCTAACAAGACCAATTAAAATGCTTCAGTTCGATCTTCTTTTGCTCATATTTTTTTTTGTCTTATTAGTACCAAATTAACTAGACAGCAGTATGAGGGAGAGACGAGCCGTCATTTGCTAAAAATCATCCACAAGATCAAAAGTGTGGGTAATACAGAAAAGAGAAGGAACACTCAATTTTAACATATTAATATATAATACAAATATGTTGGCACAATATACAGAGAATTATTATAGAATAGGAAACAGTACAATAATGAAAGATGAATAATAAAACATAACAGACAACTTGTTATACAAAAAACCGCAATACATAAGTGAAAGTAATTGGGATAGCTCAATTAATAAGCGTTTTTAAACAGAGAATGGATATTAGTAAAATTTTTTAGTTTTAAACTTACATTTCTTTATTAGTTTGATAAAATTTTGTACATACAAACATATGAATGTTTTTGCAGTAAATTATGACAAACAAAACTTTTTAGAAATGATATAATACTTAGAAGTGTAATAAAATATTTTTCTGTCAAGTCTTTATCAATTATT
Organism: Rotaria sp. Silwood1; assembly: GCA_905250075.1. Taxonomy (NCBI): domain Eukaryota; kingdom Metazoa; phylum Rotifera; class Eurotatoria; order Philodinida; family Philodinidae; genus Rotaria; species Rotaria sp. Silwood1. The sequence goes on along the minus strand of CAJNOP010002223.1, from coordinate 17,855 downwards.
TTGATTATAACAGAATACATAAAAGTCTATAGGCAAAGTTGGAATTATAAGGAGGTGTTGAGTCTGGCCGGAAGCCCAAATTCTTTTTCTATCGTCTTGCTTCCATAATATGATTTTTTTACCACTTGTAGTGTTCACCTAATTTGAATGAACAGGCAAGTCTAAGGAGTCTCTATCTTAAGTAAAATCAAAATAATCAAAGTCTTGAAAAAATATTTTTCTACTTACAAACAGATTTTTTTGAAGATTTTGATTTCACATGAGATAGCGTTCATTAGCATTATGCAAACACTGTAAGTGGTAAAAAAAAAACATTTTTTTCTGATGTATTATGGAAGCAAGATGATAGAAAAAGAACTGAAGCTTTCGGTCAAACTGAGCACCCACAGTCTTTGATGATTGAGGGTGTATAGACTTTCCTGGCTAGTATTTCCGAGATCATGTCATCATTCAAAGAAAATAACAAGAGAAAAGTCACTTCTGCAAGTTATTACTGTTGTACTGATCTACTATCAAATTGTATAAAAACAGAAAGGTGAATGTGTACATACTCTAGTACATTTCATTCGATCAATAAAATCTGAAGAAGGCAACACATTGATTGCTGAAAATACAGAAGGAGAAAGGGAATATGCTACTAATAATGAGATTTATTTAAACAATAATAGGAGCATTGTATCGATGGAAAAGATCTTAATACTGTTCACTTATAAATTTTAACCAAAACTTAAAGGTGATTAATTTGAAATGCCTATTAAAGATTTTCTGCAAGTAATTTGACTGTTTTGCCATTATTTAAACTATCAAGAAGGACCTTAGCAATTTTTCTTGAGCTATAATGATAAACAGCATCAGAATCTTTTGGTGGTCTTGTCACTAAAACATGTGCGACAGTTGTAGATTCATTACCCCTACGTTGATGTTTATATCTCTGTCCATCTATTTGCACTTGAAAATTAATATAGTCACTATTTCCAGTAAAATTCTGATCATCTAAGCGTACATTATCTGTTTGCTTTATTGTACCCGCCTTAAATGGCTGAGACATAATTACCACTAGTTTATCATTTTCATTCCTTAATTTTTTCATAGCTTCAGGCATTAATTTATATTTTATTTCTTTTTCTAGAACCATCCTGCATTACAGTGATAGGATTGAAGATGTAAAGGTTTTTCTTTGCTATACCACCTATCATCTGATTACGTCTATTCAAATCAATCTCCCATCTACCTCTAACATATTTTTCTGAATGTTTAGCAGTATAACGGCGTAGTGATACTCGTTCTTGTCCTATAATATTTTCATTTACTTTTCTACCTAATGATTCATGATAAGCTATTAGCAAACAATCTTTCCGTTCATTGATCTGTATATATGTTTCTGTTCCTCTACCAGTAAAATAATGTCCAATATCTTAATTTTTATCTGCTTCATAATAGATTTTAGCAGATTGTTTAAAAAGAGCAGGTATTTTTCTTACTCCTGAAGGATTTATTATTTCTTTTTCCATTAAATTGTGAATCAGCCATTGTCTTTATTCCTTGTACAATGGTTTTTCCGATCTGTTTTAATGTTCCATTAATAGCTTGTCTTACTACTTTATCTAATTCTTTTGTTAATTTAGTTGATATATATATTCTCTAATGATTCTATTCAATTGTTCTGCTCTTGTTTCGACAAGGTTCTTATTAATGTTTTTTCTATAAATATTCTGATTTTCTTTGGTAGTGCCGTCAATAATATCTTTTAAAGTATTAAAGACATGTTCGAACTGTAAGACAGATTGAACTACAGTCCACAACTTATTAATGATATCTATTGCTTTAAGAGTAGTAGTCGCTATTTTAACGTATTTTGAATTTGATTTCTTTAGACCATCAGCAAATAGATGATAACTATTTCTTAAAGAAGATACAACTCGTGTTCGAATATTATCAAATTGTTGAGGTAATAAAATATCTTTTCCTAATGTTTTTTCTAATATGTTTTTTCAATTCTTCAAAAGATTTTTCGAACTCTTCTTCATTTTTACTTGGAAGATAAAGAGGTTTCTACTTTATTATTTATTAAACCGATTATTCCTTTTAATAAATTTTCTTCTATTTTACTAACAATCTTTTGTATAAACATTTTCTTGAATCTGTTCCATAATTTTATCCGTCAAAAACTTTCCAATTCCAACAGTCAACATAGAGAGACCGAAGCTAATTGCTTTTTGTATTGCCCATTCTTTCCAACTAAAAATACCTGATATTAAAGCATTGCCTATCTGAGTCAAGCCAAAGGCTACTAAAACAGCTTCGGCAATGACTTGAACAAGTCCTATCATTGCAACGGCAAAAGCATTCCAATCCCACCAAGATTTATCTTCTTCAATAATCAAAAATTTATTAAGATTAAAACCTTTAAAAAAATCTTAATTCACTTGGAACATTTTCTTGATCTTGAAGATCTATAAAATCTTTTAAATTAGCTTTTAAACTTTTTTTAAATGAACAAGTATCTCCTTGTAAAGACAAAATTTTCGACAAAATTAATTCTTTATCATTTTCAAATTGAATACTTTTTAAAATTTTATTTAAAATTCTTTCAATATTTCTTTTAATATCTCCATATTTATATTTGGCAAGCCCACCAGACTTTAAAATATTTTTTTCTTTTTGATAAATTCGAATATTATTTCCTTCTTCTTCTTTAATATTAAATGGTAAATCTGTGTTGATAAAAATATTGATTTTGTTGACCAATATTATCTTTTAATTCTATTAAAAATGTTTTAAGATCTTTTGTTGCATGACCATTATCATTAAATTTAATTTTCGCATATTTTTCTTTCTATTGATTGTTCAAATAGAGAAATATTAACTTATTGTAGATCTATTTTATCTTCTAAATCTTTCCAAACATTTTCATATATCTGTGATAATTCTTTTTCTATTCTATTTATATTTAAAATTTGCCATAATTCTTCACTATAACAAACAATATCGTCGAAATCTTTTTTTCAAAAGAAGATTTACTATTTAATAAACTAATTAATGGATCGGCAATCAAAGGATCAAGATCATTTCGAATTATCTTTTCTATTTTATCTCGTTCTTGTGATTTATTTCGAAATCTTTTTCTTATTGTATCTCCTTGAATAATTTCATGGTGAACTAAAAGTGAATATAATTCTTTTCCTTTATCTTGGTTTTCACGAGTTAAACTTTGTTCATCTTTTGGATGTAAAATAAAATGAAATGGTTCTACTGTATCTCCAACAGCTTCTAATTTTCCTGTTATTTAATCTTGATAAAAATTTTCTTTTGAAGAAATTTTTTTGAAGGGTGTGGGTGTGGGTAGGGGTCTTCTCTTTATCTACACCCACACCCAAATTTGAACTTAGCTCTACACTATTAGAGAACCTAAAGAGAAATCTCTGATCAAAATGCACTTTTTCCTGGAAACGAACTTTCTTCAAAATAAAAGGCAAAGCAACCAGACTATTTAATTTAAATTGATTACAATAGCTGATTTTCCACATTAATCGTTTGAATGAGAAAACAATTATTAATGTCTTCATTCAATTTACTAATTTAATCAAATAAATAACAGACACAACAGATATACAAAGAGGTTAATACCAAAAAGAATCATATTGGATTTCTTCATATGAAAATACTGGCAAAGAGTTCGTCTGTCTTGATATAAAAATTCAAAAATTATTTTCCTCTTATGCAATCATGATCATATGATGCCTGATCTGTTGTACCTAATCATACGAATTGAATCTTGCGATCAGCAGTACATATGAGTAAGATTTCTGGACTAATGACTATTTGAATTGAACTGAGGTCATTTGAAAAAAGAAACATAAATTAAATTTGAATAAATATTAGAACATAAAGAAAATTGTTTATGAATCTTATCAAAAGACTCATTGTTTAATACGTTACAATCGGGAGAAGTTACTTGATATTTTAAACAAAAAACTGTACACAAATATTCTTTAAGCATCAACATCAATCTGAATTTTACAAGGGGGAAAAAGCGGATCCTCGGATCCTCGGATCCTTTGGATCCTTTGGATCCTTTGGATCCTTTTGGATCCTCTTGGATTCTTTGAGATCCTTTTGGATCCTAGGATCTCAAAGGATCCAAAAAGATCCAAACTGGGATTCAAAAGGATCCGGAGGATCCAAGAGAATCCAAAAGGATCCAAAAGGATCCAGAGGATCCAAGGATCCGAGGATCCGCTTTTTCCCCCTTGGAATTTTATCATATATATCGAATATAAATATGTCAATAAATCTTTTATTATAAGCCTTTTTATTGATAGAAACTTCTCATAAAAGTGACGAGGAGGATATCATTTCATAGGGGGATGTTTGCAATTTTCTTTAAATGTCATTTAGATCAAATTTTTCTTCTACTTTTCAAAGATTCACTTATACTTCTTGACATATAGTTCTTACGAAAATTCTTTTTCACGCATAGAATGTTAACACATCTTTATCAAAATTTTTTCATTGAAAGTCTAATGAGAATAGAAATATATGGTTGATTAATTAATTGATTTATTATTATTGAGATTTCTTTTACAAAATCAAATATTTGATCTATACATAATTTGATTTCTAAAAAAAGCAGAGACACTTTTCAGTCAACGAAATTAACATACTTCGAGTATAACAAAATTTTTTCTTATTATTGTCAACAGATAACAAACTAATTGAAATTATAAGATTTAAATAAATAAATATAAAGCATAAACAAAAGATATCTCATGTTCAAATCAATTTTATTAACTAATAATCTTAGTAATTTCCTTTTATACATTATTTTATTATTTCTTTAGTTCAATTATGCATTGTAACAAGCTCTCTTTAAATGAAATGTTTTGCTTGTACATTTTCTCACCTATTATTTACTCACGTTTGTTCACCGTTTTTGGAAAGAAAAACAAAATAAATATCGCAATAAAAGTGTTCCTTTTACAAACACTCGATAACTACATCAGTTCATTGCATAACAAAATCGGCAAAAAAATACCAATTGAACAATGTCTATATTGATGAGAGAATTGAATAGTTTTTTATGACTATATTAAGCAATGAAGACCCTTCAATTTGTTCTTTGTCGTATCAATTACGGAAATCAAGATAATTCTAATAAAAAATATTCTAGTCTAGCCATGTATATGCCTATTTAATTAATACTTTTTCTAATTGTCTTTATAAAATTATGGAAAACGGATATATGTCCGAATATGCCTGTATTATTTTCAAAAACATCAAAACTTAACAAGAAAAATACACAAATAAGTTGTTGAGTATGTTTTATTTTTTATGAAACTTCATAACATCTTCATCCAATCGAAATAAACAATATAGCGACAATAATTTGACGAAAGATTTGAATAAACTAAATACTATGAAAACAAAAGAAAGTTCTTTATTCTGTTGAATAATTTCTGTAAGAGAGAAAAAAATAATATGAAATACACGAATACACCTACAATGGTCCATTACTATCATGAAATCATTAGATTGACAAGTTTATTTTTTACTTAAATCTGTTTTTATCGTCTATGAAGTTGCGAACTATAAAAACACAGAATATACCTCATTTAATTCTAAGCATATGATATAATTTCGTAGAGACAGTGATTTTTTCAGTAATTAGAAACAATTATCTATTTTATTAATCAATACTCGTGAATATTTAAACAAACTGAATAGATTTTATCAATAAAAGCATTTAGTTTTTGGAATTTGCAATGAACAAAACCATTCTGTTCTTTCTTATATTTCTCAATTTTCATCATTCAATTCATATGATCAAATAACCAATTTCACTTGCACCTTGTGACAAGCGATACATTGTTCAAATGGAAAGAAAAAATTGTCATAAATGAAGTAAGAGCGCGGCATTCCTCTTGTCTTTACGCATTACATTAGATTACGTTGAAAAGAAAGTGAAATGTGTAAAAATGATAGTGCTTATAAAATCTAAACTCAATTCATTCTTTCAGTTAACATTTTATCGTATGTAGTTTAGTATAAAAAACTATTTCCAAAAGCTAGAAATAGTATTGTTTTTGTATCACTGTTTTCTATTCATAATGTGGAAAATGAATAATTTTTTTTCTATAGATATATCTGGAAAAAAAAATAAAAACGATAATATATACTGTATAATGAGCTGTATATTTTGAGAGGAATTCATGACTACTGGTGCATGTGCCTCAACATTCGTTTTGTTTTTTATATATCCACAATCACGAAATGATTAAATCTAATATTGAAAATAATTTTGAGAGTTTTATATTCATCACTATTTCTTTGAATTTGTGAATGCAATTGAATACATATATAAAAATCAGTAATACAGGTTATTGATAGTTTGTTGTGATATTTACAGAACGTGCTTATCGAAAAGATTTACTTTATATAGTTATCCTTCATAAGAAGTGAATGATAGTTACTCCTTTATTACATTTATTGTTTACTCATAATTGATACATATGACCAAGAAAATTTAATTTTATCTTATGGCAGATTTTGATGATTATACCCATGTCAATATCTAAACTATTCTTAAAATGAAGATTACATTTTTTACAAAGTTAATATGTTCAATGAATTATTCTTTGTAATCAAACGAAAAGTCTTCATTAAAATCAACTCGAGTTGATGAATTAACGTGTCTTGAGTCCTTATATAAAGATGAACCATTACAGTACACTAGAAGTTTGGTTATGTACGTGAAACTAAGAAATGTTGAAATCTTTTATAAAACAGAAAAGAAAGGCAATAACTAATAATTACTTTCTATAGGTATCATCTAATAAATTATAAAATTTTCTGATTACATTTTCTTTCTTTTGAAATTTAAAAAGAAAAACAAGGTTAAGTTACTCATATAATTTTACGTTTCCTTTTATCTATCAAAAGAAAGTATGTAAGGCAGAGTGGAAAAAAAAACTAATAATTCTAAAAATTCATTTTTGAGACAAGAACATTTTATATTACGAAATCATTATATTTTGGATTTATCGATAAATAAATGCTTGTTCGACTACTCTCACTTATAGAGAAACGTCAATTTTTTTTTGTTTTTCGTTTTGCTAGGATTTCATCAATCAATCAGTTTCATTTTGTAGAAGATATTTGGAAAAATAAAATGCTATAACCTGAGAAGATTGAAAAATAAATTAAAACAACAACTATCATAGAAATGATAAAAAAGGTATTTTTTGAAGAAAAAAACATTTCTTTAAAATTTCTTTCATTTGTCATCGATATTTCAAGGATGTTTTATATTCTTGAGATTTCGAAAAGTTTTATGAGCAAAGACAAAAATAAAAACTTTATCTTTCTCCTAAAAATGAAGCATTCATTCATAATAGGGAAATGAGTTAGGAAAATAATTTCTTTTTGTAAAAACAAATCAAAAACAAAAAAGACACCAGAGCGTGAATGACTATTGTATTGTATGTTATCATCATTCGAGTATACCAATTATGATGATTTTAATAAAAGAAAAGGAAAACAATATGCAGAGAACTTTGAACAATTTTCAATCAAACTTGAAAATTAAATAGAACCATCTCTTATAGATATCGACAAATGTCATGATATTTCTATAAATATTATCTTAGACGATAATGTAATTATGTAATAACAAAGGAAAAAAACTGAAAATAATTAGCACTAGTTTCTTCTGACATATAAAATTTATCAACAATACTTTTCATTTTAAATAACTATTTATAGAATAATTCTACATGAATTTAATAAACGAAGATTTCCATATGTCAAATACTCATGATCTCGAATGATGGTATAGTTAGACGTAACAAAGTCAGAAAAACAAAAGAAATATCGCCGTGAAAAATGGTCTGAAGGACATGCTTTATTGTGAAATAAAAAAATCTATAGCATTCTTAATACCAGCATAATAAAGATATTGTCAGTATAATGTTGAATTGAAATTGTTTTGACTTGTTTCAGAATATTCATTTTCTATGAGAAATATACTATAAGTATATCACAAACAAAATAATCTACTCTTATATTGTAATGTTCAATTATTATAACACTATATTTACATCAAACTAATCGATTTAACTCATTTTGTGTAAAAAATAAAAGTACATGTTGATCGTAAGTGTTTGGACATCCAGAAATGTGCCCCACATAAGATCAAGTATCCTTTTCTGTGAAGAAGATGTAAGAAATACGTATAACATAATGAATATATGAGTCAGAATTATTATATCTTTCATTGATATAGTCAAAGCCAAATTCATTAAACAATGTATGTACCGTTAATCTACGTACTAATGAAAGAGAGACATATACTATAGAACTACATAAATTAATGATTATACGATTGGTATTTTAATTCTCATCCACACAACAGAATTTTCTATTTTCAGAGAATTGATAGATGGTTTCTAATTCTTTTTTTTATCAAGAGAGAGTAGTTTATTTTTCATCGAGTTATTTTTGTTTCGTGAGACTTTTCATAAAAAAGAAATATTCATCCAAAGATAGGAAGGATGACTCGAAAAAAACATGTTCTTTTCTGTTTATGTTTCATAATTTCGATTGATAATCGGCCAAATTAGTTCATGTTTGTCTCGTTTCACACGAGAAGATAGAGAACAATGAGACGAACATTTTCTTGTCTGAGGAACAATACTTGAAAACCTACTTGAGAAATACTAGAGGTTTTCAAAGTTCTCTCCAGTTGGAATGATTCGAAACACCCTAACTGGTGTAATTCAGATTACTATCTCAAGGCTCTCACCATTTTTATAAAAACTCTAGAGATAAATTTTGTTCGATGTAAGATAGTTGAACAATGGTTGAGATAAACCAATTTTGTTGAATAGCGATCTGCATGATACCAAATGGCTACATTCACTATTATAAAATCATCTCGTGTTATTGTTACTTTTTTTAAATGCGAAATGACAATCTCATAATGAAGATTTCTTATAGCAAAACAAAAAAAATAGCTATCGCAGCTCGGCTTTTCAGCGAAGATCTAAGTGTAGTATCTGCTCTTGTCGATTTGAAAGCCAGTGCTGATTTCATTAGGTTTAGGCTCTTTCACGCGGATTTTTGAATATCGGTTGAGACCATCCTAGTTCATCCAGAGTTATGCCATGAATCGTCTCAAAATTACAGTGTCATCTGGTTTGCTTGCTTTGAGTATGATGGAATAATCTTTTTTACCTGACAAAACTCTTCAACACATTACCCTTCGCTAAAAATTGGCAGCATGGAACTGTAGAATTAATATCAAGTTACTTTGTAAACGACAACGACTAGCTAATATTTTATATTCACATCGACCAACAATAAATACTTCTATTATTCGTTGTCTGGAGACCAAGAAATTAATTTGATTAATATAAATCATGAGCGAGGTTGAATACATGTTAGCTAATTATGTTCGGAATGAATCTTGTCAAACAATCAAGTTACTTATGAAATTATAATTTAAACATCAATGTGGGAAAAGAATTTACAAAGATCTCCATTTGAACAAGGCTTTTTTCCATAGAAGTCTCTTGTATTTGTCTATCCATATAAATTATTTTATCATATTTGCAGCATTGTATCATAGGTTTCTTAATAATTTGTTTGTCGGAAATTCTTAAGTTTTCATGGAAAACATATTGTAGTCAGTATAACACAAGTGAAAGTACACTTGACTTACAAATCGTTCGACCATAACAAATCATTTGAGCATATCCGCTGTATCTCTCCTCTTACAATATTGACTACAATAAATCTTTCCCAAAATCTTTAGAACTTACAAAAAAAGAAGTTAGTAAGAAAAAGAGCCTTCAGGAAAAGAAAACGAAATTATGATTTTTGTTTATCACCTAAACTAAATCGAAACGATCCATATAACTATGATTATGATTAGAGAATAAATGTCATTGGAATTAGATAATTTGAAGATGATTCTGAAACAACTATTCACTAAGAAATCTTAATAATTATTGCTTATGTTTAATGTGAAATGATTCTGTTATCATCTGTGTAATTGAAGCAATAAATAACCATTTTCATATTTCTTTCTTCAGATTGAACGATCGTAAATGAGCACCGAATTGTTTTATGTTGCGTATAGTCCGATCATTAACAAATAATGTTTAACATCTTTTCTATTTTCTCAAAAAATGGAAGATGTTAATTATTGTTTTTTATTTAAATGAAATCAAAACAAGGTTGAATTTAAAATGAAGGAAAATAATGATGAACATCTTCAGAGAGAACTATTGAGTCTTCAACAATTAATCGTTTCACTTTGATACAATTTTGTCGTGTTGCATTTCTTGTAAAGTTTTTTACTGATCAACATGATCAATATTCACGAAACTTAAATCAAGTGAAATAAGATGAGAATATTCAATAATCGAATATGAATAGTTGTCAACGAATGGATATTTGTAAGATCTCCAAAATTGTGGGTTTAAGTAATGGAAAAGCTCGAGTAACTTGAATGAAAAATACATGTTTGAATGGAAGTTCATTCTACAATTCCAAATGAGTTACAGATCTGAATATAATAGATGGAAGATTGTTCATGATCTGTTTGAGACGATCAAATATAAATGGGAGTGAGAAAACATGACATACAGTCTTAAAAGTATCGAAATAGTCTAGAATACAAGTCGCCTGGTAAAGATCTATATTTATAAAAGTTCGTCGAATATCATAATTAGATATGCGATGAGTTGCATCACCGATGTCCTTCTTTGTACTAATATAAAAATCAAATGCATGAAGTCGTGGCATATGAATAAGGATTTTATTATGAAGATGAGTTCCATCGACGAATGTAAATCGATTTATGATACAAATAAATAAAGTTAATTTTTCAAGATATGACATACGATTAAGAAGAGGTACCACTAATTCATCATATAGACAAATTGTATCATAGCATATTAATGACAAATATTTCAAATTACATAGTACATCCTGCAAAGTAAAAGGATATTTTTTTTTAATAAATGCATCTTTATCGATTGAACTATAAAATAATTTTATATATTTCATAGATCTTTTCAATTTTTTTGTTTAAATGTTTTTTTTGTATCCTATTTCATGTATCTTCTATTGATCATGACTATAATAATAACTTGATGTTAGTTAACTTCTTCAAATAAAAACTAGGAAATAAAAATGAATCTTCTCAACATCTTAATTCCTAGCGTGTGGTTAGACAGTTCTATTTCAATTTTTCAAACTTACAAATGAACTTCAACTTCGATACTACGAAGTTAAACTTGTTTCATTGAAAACTCTTCAAAAGACAAAAGTTTTCGAATGTATATCTGCCATCATTTATCAATGAGTACGAAGATTATTATTGATTCGAAGTACATGAGTGTTTGACCAATCCGAATTTCTAGGACTATTCGACTGAATTGAAAGTCATGAAGGACTTTTGGTCAAAAGCTAAACTCATCTTATTGATTTTAAAAAAAAAAGTTATATTTCTATAACTCGTTGCGACACTTTGAAGCACTCGATACTACAGATTTTCAAAAAAAAATATAGTATTTAATAGGATGGCATAGTACTGAGCAGAATGTTATAACCATAATGTGACCTAAACTTATTTTACATTGATTTGAAAGGTTGTTTTGAAAAAGATATTAAAATCTTTATCTTACAAATCAAGAAGCAATAACTCCGAATATATGCCTCTTTTAATCAAATGATTATGCTCATTCGAATAGTACAAGTTTATGAAGACTAAAAGGAAATCTTAGTTACATAAAGTGATGATTTAAAAAATTTTTACATCTTTGATTTTTTGTTTCATGTAAATCAATAAGTCTCAAGTAATTAATGAAAAAAAAAGACAAACTGTTCTTTGCCGTCCTATTTCATAAGTGGATGTTCGTTTTAGCCATTGTTGACTTCAGAGTTAAAAAAAGAGAGAAGTGTAAGATAAATATTTCGAGAACGGTTCTTGACATTAATCTAGTTTTCAGCAATCAAAAGAGAAAACATTCGGATATCATTTTCTTCGATATTATATAAGGCGAAATCATTTTAAATTCACATTTGTTTCTGCTTTTTTTATATAAAAATTTGATATTCCAGAAACAAATGAGTTCAAAGTGATGTTGCCTGACATAATATCCGAGAAAAAGATGTTTCGATATCTCCTCTTACAATTGCTGAAAACTATAGATCTATAGTTACTACCATTCTTAGAATACTAGTTTTATATTCATTTCTTGTTTTTTTTAATTCTGACGTCTAAACTAATCGTCAATATGTGATAATTGATTATAAAATTATCTTCAACAACATAAAAACAATCTATATGTGTTCTTTTTTTTCAACTTCCAATCTGATCAACGGACTAAAAAACATTGATAGTTACACAAATGATAAGCTTCCAATGCTGTAAGATGTCAGTGACACATAAATGATATAATCAATTTGAACGATAAATGTAGTTAATTGTTTAAGACGGCCATGTAATAAAACAAAATGTAGTCGATGGTAAATCATTGAGCGATAACGGCGGATGATAGCTAATGGACGATGGTACAATAGTCAAATACTTGAAATTTTTGTAGAAAATCAAGATAATTCCATAAACATCCATTGTATAATATTTGCTTCCTCTTTCACTTTTTTTTTTATTATCGATAAGAGTAAGATCCGTAATTTGTTTAGCAATATGTTGGAAGAGAGTTATTGTCTAAACAAGAAAAAAATTTAATATTGCATAATCTTTTGTTTGTTATTATGTTTCCTATCTCAATCTTCGAACAGAAATCGACATATGTAAATTCGTTACCTTTGAAACAATGTGACACGGTTCCTTTATTGAAATTCAAAATTTTAAGTTAAATAAGATTAGGATAGTCAGCAACATGAAGAATACGATCCATAAAAACCGAATCGATAATAAGACATTTCATATTGTGATGAATTTGAAGTAATATTTCTATACAAAATCGATGGAATTTTCGATCAAATATTGAAGACATATCGTGAATTGATGACATAGTTGGAAAGTCCTTACTTGAAAAAACAAAAACAATTGTGGAATTTCGTTCTCTATAAGACTAGGTCACTGACAAACTACAGTGCAAATTTCATCGAGAATATTTTTGTTTCATTACAAGCTCAGTGAATTTCTGAATATCTATGTGACACTTTTCGTTCCTCAATTGGAATGTACAACGCATTTCAGTATGTTGGTTGCTTCGAAACTAAGAAAAGTTTTTTGTAAAAATGAAGTACAGTTTCATAGAGCTAATCAATTAAGCCAATTCATTAAGACTCACTCGTTATTTCATCATATTATTTATTTATAATTTTATCTATCTCCAATCTTTTCACTCACACCCACACGAGATCGATAGAAAATATAGACTAATTCACCATATGTGAAATTAATCGCACGATCAAAGGAAAGAAACCATAAAATGAAATTTTCTTAGCTTTGATCCATAAACTATCTATTTGTATAATTTGAGCGAAATCAGTAGATGCAAACAGAAATACAAAGATTTCTCTATCATCACGATAAATATATAGATATATTAACATGAGCAGAGATGTGCAAAAAAATAAGAAGAAGTGATTAAAAATGTAGTTCATTTTCCTTTTTTTTTGGTAATATAATCTTCACAACTTTCAATTAGTCAAAAATATCAGCAACAGATCCCTTCACAGCCGATTAATGACAAGATGGGAGTGTTGATATAAGTTATGCCGGTATTAAATATTTTTATTGTAAATTTATACAACTAACAAATATTAACACATTCATCCTATTTGTATTAGATAGGAGATATTTTTGTTTTTAGAGAGTAAATTTTTCAAATCTATAATATTCACTTTTATGTACACTGAAAATACGTACAATAGTAATGGATCTATGATCACCTTTCAAATTTTATTAAGCCAGACATGTTTCTAAGCCTCTCTCATCTTTTATATTTTAATAACAAAGCATCACTCTGTCGATTCTTTATTGTGTTTGTTGAGATAACACACTCTTTCATCAAGAATCATAAACATAGTCGCATATCGTCGTATTTTAAACCGATAAAAATGTTGGTTGACTACGTTTTTCTTATAGAATTTTCTTTTGCCTGGGAAAAAGAAAAATTTAATTACCTTTGTCGAATTCTTAGAAAATGAATTTTCATGTTTATTAAGGGAAAATCAATTAATTAGATATCCCATTATTCAGTCTTATATATTTCATGTAGTAGAATATTCATTTACAAGTACATATAGTTTTAACGTTCGTCATCGAAGCAGGAATTCATCTGAATGATTGCAATGAAAGTCTTTTGCAAATATTCTCTTCTTCAATTTGACATCTCTTTATTAATTTGTAGACCTCTTCTAGTTTGTCTGAAAAGAAAATTGTCATCCAATTGAGATAAACATTCCTATCAATCCTAGACTTATTATTCTATTAATATTTAACATATCAGTTAACTGCAAATAACAACCAGATGAATGCTGATTTTCATTTATTACTATATACGATACATATAATAAAAACAAGATCAGTTTAATGCTTTTGTTAACTGTGTTAGAATTTTTAGATGATTGATAAAGACTAGACTAAACAAATATCTTTCTTCTAAATATTTTGATAAACTATTGTCTTGTGCTATGCTACAGAAAGAAAAAATCAATTTTTCTTATTGTATTGAAAGAATTCCATCTTTTTTATTTTTTTTTATTGATCGTGGAATTTGTAATGAAAGTGATATGATTCACGCAGTTTTCCTTTTCTAATCACAAACAAATTTAATATTTTGATAGTTAATGTAAGTTTTTTTTTTATTAAGGTCTAAAAATCAACATGAATATTTAATAACTGAATTCGAAATCAAAAATTGAACAAAAATGAAAATAAAATCATCTATAAATCGATGTTTTATTTTATCGCTTTGATACTAGAGATTACAGAAACAAATCTAGATGGTCAAATTAATAACCCATTCGAAATGGAAGATGCACTAGATAAATATAATTTGTTTGTAAATGATTTTATTTGTTTCTCAAGTACATGAAAATAAACAGTTTTGAGCATTCATTGTTGCCATGGCTTTTTATCATTAGTTATTAAATCATTTCATTTCTATGTAAATTATAAATATGAATTAAGAGAACAAGAAATTTAAATTAGTATCTCTACAAAAACTTGATTAGATTGATTTCTATTATTCTATAGGTAACAAAACTAATATGTTAAAGATATCTTTGAATACATTGAAGTCTATTTGTTCTAAAAGGCGCAAATATGTTAGTGCTCAATCTGTTTTTTTGCTGAATTCAAAAATTCTAGAAATTCAATGCAGGCCTATCAGATCAATTTCGTATTCATTCACTGAGCTTATTTTTACTCGTTAAGAATTCTTCGCTTAGTTTTTCTTCATAAAACTTCATAGAAATATATCTGATCAATCCTTTTATAGAGAATTTGACTTGACATTTACTGGAAAAACAAAAACAAATCTGAAGGTTGAAAAGGAAAAGTTATAGTCGAAGTACTGAGAAGCTCATCTATGGTTCACTCATTAATCTATATCAATTTAATGCTATAAAATATTTAAAATACTTAAGTTGAATATCTTTAGAAATTAGATAATAAACGTTGCAATCACTTAAAAAACGGTTGAAAAGTAATGTTCGAATAGTAGTCCTACGAATAAATTTTCTCTTTGAGAAATTTGAAGATCTAACGAACGGAATGGAGCATCTGCTAACAAATGAACCTTACCTTTCAAAATCTTACATTTCAACAAAAGATTTTATTCTCACAAAAATACGTATCTGTCTATGTTGTATGGTTTGATAACGATGAACTTGTTATGAGGTTTATTTATTCATAATGTAAACGATTAAAAATTGAATATCTAAGTTAGACACAGAATACATATCTGAAAAAATAAGAAGTCAATCTTTTTGTTTGATCTAAATAGCCTAAATCATTTGCAATTATTGAAAATTTGAAGGATTCTCGTCATTATTGGCAACTTTGTAGTAATTATTAAGCGTGATCATGAAAAACTAAGAAAAGATGTTCGTTTTTTTAGGATTACATTGAAAGAGATGTTTACAAAATCAAATGTTATTTTAACTTTCATTGTCGCAAAACACATTCAAACGCTGAAAGGTTTCATGGTGTTTCTTTTCAAAATTATTAATATTATAATAAGCTGTTACTTTAGATTCGTAAATCTCTAAATGGTAAATGTCAACCGACGTCGTATGTTTTTTTTTTATATTAAAATAATACGCTGTTGCTGTCTGTTTTCGATTTCGACGTAGAATGCTTTGAATTAAACAATTCCAAACATTTTCTTTCTTTAGAGTTGACATTATTTTTAATAAATTCAAAAAAAGAAATAATCGATTGTAACAAAATTTATGTCAATTTCAAGCTTTTAATTGGATCTATTACATTTTTAATTCTTCAAAATTTCTTATTAGTAACTTATCAAGGCTTAAAAACTTTGAAAGAAATGATCGTTCCATTCGATGAAATGAGTTTAAATGGAAAATAATTGGATTTTTTCAATTATTATCATAGACATTTGGGTATGCTTTTTAATTTCAACTATAGATGTACGTGTGGGTGAGAGCTTGAAGTATGCATATCGATGTACTTCTCTTTTTGTAAGATTTGTCAACTGAGAGAATTTTGGGGTGTGGGTGATGTTCGCCCC
This sequence comes from Rotaria sp. Silwood1, assembly GCA_905250075.1. Taxonomy (NCBI): domain Eukaryota; kingdom Metazoa; phylum Rotifera; class Eurotatoria; order Philodinida; family Philodinidae; genus Rotaria; species Rotaria sp. Silwood1. Next base: position 1,116 of record CAJNOP010002223.1, on the reverse strand, counting down.
TTCAAGCACATCCATACCTACACCCTAGATCTTAAAGAGACGAAGGGAAACGTTTTCAGTTTTATCATGACTTTCGAGCTTTTCTACAACTTGAACATTGGTCTACACTCTTGATATTGTTTTCCTCAAGTGTTATATCAATTATTTCTCTTGTAATATGTGAAACAAAATATCCTATCGTTAAACGCAAAATGCTTTTCATTCTTATTATAAAATTATTTCAAACAATTTTCATTTCAAAATATATGTCTAAAAAATATTTGAAAACGAACAAACATCTATTCTGACATTTAATGAGATTCGAAAATGTTTTCATATAAATGTCCAAGAGAAACCACAACAAATCCTGTATCTGTAAATATCACATTATTTCCAATACCCACATCGAATCGAAATAAAGACTATACTGACAATAATTTGACGAAATATTCGAATAGAAGCAAAATAGATTAGATTCCTGCTATGTCAATCATATTGTATTCATTTTCGAATAAAAAGTATTGAAATAATTATTTTAATAAAAGCTAAACAGTATGAAGAAAGAGGTTCTTTTATCTGTTCGACAATTTGTATAGAAGACAATAAATAATTTGTTATATATTCATCCTACAATCAATAATTCAGGCGCAAGTTACTTGTAATCACCTAAAATTAAATCAACGAATTCAATGAAAAAAATGCATAATCATTTAATACTATGATCAACTACTAAATTCGCATGTTTATTTTTCACTTCGATTTGCTGTTCTCGTCTCTCAAGTTGACATCTACAGAAAAGAATACTTCACTCTGAGTTTATACTGTAATTTCATAGAGAGTGAATTTTTAGGTAACTAACAGGAATTATCTATTTCATTGATCAATATGAAAACATTCATGAGATACTAATTAAGCTGAAGAGATTTTATTAAAAATATCTTTTACAATTTAAGATTTTCAATACCCAAAACAACTCTGTTGTTTCTTCTATTTCCTCCATACTGATGATTCAAATGATGTCAACACCTAAAGTATTTCACTGGATAATCGCAACAAATGATTTATTGATAAGTTTCGAAAGAAAAAATTGCTATTAAACGGCAAAAGCACGGCATTCTTCTTATCTTTATCCATTAC
>CAJNOP010002222.1:0-19135 GCA_905250075.1 Rotaria sp. Silwood1 | reverse complement strand
CGTATAAAATAAGGTCCTAAACAGACTAGACGAATAAACAATGAATTGAGAATTCATTGTTTATTCGTCTAGTCTGTTTGATCTCACAAAAGAAACTATCTGACATCGACATTCGCAAGTATATAAGCAATTATACGGCTGAGTGTGCATCATACGTGACCTATTGTGTTAAACTGGTTAGATCAATTACAACTTGTATTACAACTGAATTGATTTAATTTTTTTTCAATAAATTAATACATAACTAAATTATGAAATTTAAAAAAAAATTCAAGTCAATGACTTGAGACTTGACTTGACTTCACTTGGTTAGAACACAGACTTGACTTGACTTGACTTGCAATGGCGTATCTCAAATTGATGACTTGACTTGACTTGACTTAAAGATATTTTTTTTTGAGCAATGACTTGACTTGACTTGACTTGACTCTCTTTGACAAAAGACTTGACTTGACTTGAGTGAAAAAATAGCTGACTTGCCCATCTCTGCCCCATAGGATAGCCCTTGAGGACGTATGGGTACCCCCACATAATAGCCCTCGGGGATCTATGGGTACCCCCATAGGACAGCCCTTAGGGATCTATGGGTACCCACATAGGATAGCCCTTCAGGACCTATGGGTACCCGCATAGAATAGCCCTTGAGGACCTATGGGTACCCACATAGAATAGCCCTTGAGGACCTATGGGTACCCCCACAGGATGACCCTTGAGGACCTATGGGTACCCCCATAGGATAGCCCTTGGGGACCCATAGGTACCCCCATAGGATAGCCCGTGGGATGTATGGGTACCCCACATAACGTCTGTCTCGAAAGTTTCTGGACAAAATGTTCGTTCATTTTTCGACCAATCATGGAAGCCGACAAAAATTTTAAAACATTGGGTTAGAATCATAGTTTTCTGCTCTTTTAGAATCTGTGTTCGGAACTTTTTTAGGACCGATAGCTTAGGCATTATAAGCGCATGTTTGAATGGTCAGAAAATAAAGTTTGGACGAGTTTCAGTTTATAAAAACGAATGCAAGATACAATTAGAATTTTTTTTGAATACATCAAAAGAAAGAGCAAACAATTCGCTACAAAGTGATACCCTAATCATTAATTATCTTTGAGGCTTCGATCAATAATAAGAGTTTTGGTAAAAGATACCCTGATATTTTCGAAACTCCTTCGCTTTCACAATTGCAAAATGAGCTCGACTATTTCTGAAGGATTGATACGAGGCTCTCTGTTCTTAGCTCATTTTGTAGAGGACCATCTCACTATTTATACTATGAAAAAGAAAGTGTAATAAGAGTTACTTAATAGGGGGATTATTGCTGTAAAGAATATAAACTGCCCAGATGCTGATCTTAAAAAATCCAAAATGTGATGAAGTCAAGCAAAGAGAAGTGGAGCCAAAAAGGAATTGGACGGCTTTACGATGAAAATAACAAAGTGTCAACAAAAATCTCTAAAAGACATCATGCAATCTATTTCAAACTTGGTACAACTACAGTTTCCGTTTTTGGATCCGTTATTTCAACCGCTTCCGTACCAATTTTAATTTCAGACCTTTCAAAGATACACTCATAATTTCTAAGCTACGAGAGCTACCAAAATTTCAAACATAGTTTTGGAAACAGCAGAAAATTCTGATTCTAACCCAATGTTTTAAAATTTTTGCTCGCTTCCATGATCGGTCGAAAAATGAGCGAACATTATGTCCAGAAACTTACGAGACAGACGTTAATAGCCCTTGTGGACCTATGGGTACCCCCACATAATAGCCCTTCGGGATGTATGGGTACTGCGATAGAATAGCCCTTGAGGACATATGGGCACCCACATGGGATAGCCCTTGGGGACCTATGGGTACCCCCATAGAATAGCCCTTGAGGACCTATGGGTATCCCCACAGGTTGGCCCTTAAGGACCTATGGGTACCTCCATAGGATAGCCCTTGAGGACTTATGGGTACCCCCCATAGGAGGGCCCTTGAGGATCCACGGGTACCCCCATACGATAGCAATTGAGGACTTATGCGTGGCCCCATAGAATAGCGCTTGGGGATCTATGAGTACCCCCATAGAATAGCCCTTGAGGACCTATGGGTACCCCCACAGGATGGCCCTTGAGGACCTACGGGTACCCCCATAGGATAGCCATTGAGGATCTATGCGTGCCTCCATAGGATAGCCCTTGAGGACCTATGGGTACCCCCACAGGATGGCCCTTGAGGATCTATGGATGCCCCCATAGAATAGCCCTTGGGAATCTATGGGTACCTCCATAGAATAGCTCTTGAGGACCTATGGGTACCCCCACAGATTGGCCCTTGAGGACCAATGGGTACTACCATAGGATAGCCCTTGAGGCCATATGGGTACCCCCCATAGGAGGGCCGTTGAGGATGTATGGGTACCCCCATAGGATAGCCATTGAGGACCTATGGGTACCCCCACAGGTTGGCCCTTGAGGACCAATGGGTACCACCATAGGATAGCCCTTGAGGACTTATGGGTACCCCCCATAGGATAGCCATTGAGGATCTATGGGTACCCCCATAGGATAGCCATTGAGGATCTATGGGTGCCCCCATAGAATAGCCCTTGGGGATCTATGGGTACCCCCATACAATAGCCCTTGAGGACCTATGGGTACCCCCATAGGATAGCCATTGAGGATCTATGGGTGCCCCCATAGGATAGCCCTTGCGGATCTATGGGTACCCCCACAGGTTGGCCCTTGAGGACCAATGGGTACCCCCATAGGATAGCCCTTGAGGACTTATGGGTACCCCCCATAGGAGGGCCCTTGAGGATGTATGGGTACCGCCATAGGATAGCCCTTGAGGACCTATGGGCACCCCCATGGGATAGCGCTTGAGGACCTATGGGTACCCCCATAGAATAGCCCTTGAGGACGTATGGGTACCCCCATAGGATAGTCCTTGGGGACCCGTAGGTACCCCCATAGGATAGTTCGTGGGAATATATGGGTACCCCCATAGGATAGCCCTTGGGGACCTATAAGTACCCCATTTAATAGTCCCTGGAGATATTCCCCTTATAGCGTTATGTGACCTGTAACCTTTGACCCGGCACAGAGAAACAGACAGACAGACAGACACTGAACAATATATATATAGATTTCGTTGCTAGAAGGATGATGTGAGTAGTGGCGGAGCCAGTGGTGGGCCAGAGGGGCTCAGCCCCCTCTAGGATGAAAACGGTCTAGCATTAAGATGGAACAGCATACTTATTTTCAGCCTCAAAACTGTAGCTAGAGTCGGCTCAGCCCCCTCTAAAAAATTTTTCTGGCTCCGCCACTAGATGTGAGAGGTTTTCTTAATTGTTCCTCCAGATATGTCATTATATTGTTCATTCCAGGGAAACTAAATTTAACTTTTTGAAGAAATAAACGTCAATCAAAATGCCCGGGTGTAGGTGTGGGGTGAGTGCCGGCGGCAGTGAGTTCGGAGAACACGCTCAAGCACACCCACACCGTTCATAAAAATAAAGGAGTTTTTTGTTTTATTCATGCATTCATACTCTTTAAAAAACATCTGAAATAGGACGTAAAAAACATTAAGAATAACAATGAGACTACTTAAATAAGCAATGTCTGTTGTTTGAGCAAGTACTCTTATATATAATTTAATAGAAAATCAGAAAAACATAATATCATATAACTATTGATGGAAATTCTCACTGCTGCTTACTTCCTTCCCACCATCATTCTTCACTTTGTTTAGGATCCCTACCCCTCTTTAGTGAGGACGCAGTATGTGAAGAGCCTAGTAAAGTCTCGGTTTTATGGAACTCACATATATTTTCGAAGAAAATAATAGGTGCAAGTTTTAAATCGAAGCTCTTCGGCTCCGTCCGCTTTTCCTCTCTCACTACGGACCCTAGCAAGCGAGAAAAACTGCTGTCAGACTTCTTTTCCAGAGTTCAGTAGCAATGGAAAAGGGCACTGAATAGCATGAACGCCAAGAATTTGACTGTTCTAGGACATTCCAAAGTGTTTGTTTAAATTTGAATGGTTACAGTACGCCTGTCAATGTTTTAAATAGTGCAGTTTTTGAGTTTTGATCGGATAAAAACTTACAATCATGGCATGTATGGACTGATCAGGTTGTAACTTTGGAAAATAATCAATATCAACGTGTGTGATCTTATCAACGCGCATAATAGTACGCTGATAGTTGGTGTAAATATAATGGATATGTATAGCATACTTATTTACCAGTTCAATGATTGTTTAGAACGATCATAATGTTAAATTAAGACCAAATGAATAAGAAAAAGTAAAAAACTATTGAGCAAATAGCAACAAGGCAAACAAGAAAATAGACAGCAGTCGAAAAAAAAGAAAATTCTATTCGAAAAGCTGCAATAAATAAAGCAGATTGTTTTTCTGGTGATCGATTATTTTTGGAAAACAACGATAACCTGCGAGGGCTTTTCCGTTTTATATATTTTGCATTATTATAATCAGACTGAAGAAAACATCTGGGCTCCACATTTCAGCCTCAAAAAAACTGCGCTAACAAGTTTTTCCCTAGTAAACAAGCATACTGATTTGTACACAAACGCCTCATTGCCCAATATGAATAGGTGAAACCGATGTATTATCGAATAAACATGAGAGAAAAATAGAAAAGAAAAGCTGTTGACAAAATCTACTGGAACTGAAGGAAGCTAATAGAACGCAAGATTCTCAATAATTCTCTCTCTTTTTTTAACGATGAATGTTTAGCAAGATGTTTTTTTTTATATTCATACACAATTAACAACAAACGATATAAAATAACACATGAAATACAATAGAAACTCGATGATGTCTTGACACAGCAAAAACACAGAAACAATTTTTTATGATATTCACAAGTATGAATGAGTAGATCAGTATAAAGAAAAAGTACTTTTGATCAGCAATTTTCTTCGATTAGTGATTTTTCATTATCTCCTCTTGGGTGGTTCAACACGATTTATACAAATCCTCATCTGTATTCACGATCTTGTTTTCAAGAACCAACGATGTCCTTAACTAATTAGTCTGATTGGCAATGAAAAATACCGCAAAATTGTAATAAGGGTATCAAAGATTGTCAGGATGAGATTATCGTCGGTCTGGAGCAGTAGCTACATTTATTGACAAGTAATAATGTGAAAAGCATGCTGAAAAAAACTTGTTAATCAAAAATATGGTCATCCATCAGTAAATGATAATTTCTTTTATTAACTTTTGTACATCTACCTGTCGACCAAACATGCCATTGGTTCAGACTGATAATAGCTTTTTTTTTGTTAGAGAGTATAATTGTAAAACCTTATCTTTGAGCTTCAAAAATAAATGAGGCCGAAGAGAGGAAGTGACAGCAAGAAAACATGAGTGACAAAAAAAACAACTAGAGCAACCATGGGACGAGAATCTTTGAAGTTTTACTCAAGAAAAGATAATTCAGATAGAGCATTCTTCTTCAAATCATGGAATAGACTTAATGGGCGCATAAGCATTGAACCAAAAAACCATCACAAAGACATTCAATCAAATCAAACGAACGTGTGTACAAAATGATCGTACAAACAGAAGCGAAAGAGTAATTTCTGATACATTATCACATTTATTTTTCATTAGAACATTTCTTCTTCTGTGTTTTTAAATGTTGCGATGAACGATCTTCTCTGGAAGAGCATAAATACATCTATACTTAATTAAGGCCTACATTCATTATCAACTTTCTATCTAGATAATGACTAACCGACAAGTTAAGTAATCATTGATACATAATCAGAAAGAGTTTCTGTGTGAGACAGAGATGAAGACATCCGCATAGTTGATTATCTGTTGCGCTAAAATGTAGTAGTAGTTATTTTTTATAAACAAAAATAAGGAATAACTAAGATCAATATTCAACATAGAAAACAAACTGAACTTGTATTATCACTATTAATTTATCTATAAGTGTATTCTATTTCCTACATCATATCGAGCCCTGAAGTCATTAGAAATAGAAGAATAGAAAAAGAAAAATAAGGAACAAACACATTAAATAATTAGTTTTTTTCTCATTATCTTCTTTCTAAAAATAACTGCAAGGCTTACATAAAAAAAGCAAATGATATGAATCAAAAATAATAATAACAAACAACAAGACGATTATATTTTAGAAAAGAGAGTTGAAATATAATTATCCGAAAGACTTCATTATCAAATCAAAATACTGTTTTGAGTACAGTTTATAACAAACATCAAATTTGTGGACGTTTGGGATGAAATGAAGCGGAGACTATATTTTTTTTGCTCCTAGTTTAATTTGTTTTAACAAATATACAAAAAGTTGAAGATATTGCCTTCAGACAGTAAAACAACAAATGATAAGACTCAGTAGAACTAAATAATTAGTTCAATGAACCATAAAGTACTTTTCTGATCGTCATCATAATTATGTCTTATTTTTCAACTTGTTTTCTTTCAAAAACAAGCAGGTCCAATGTTTGACTATATTGATTAAAAAGAAATTTTTCATATGCGATGAATCCTATGATATATTAATGTTTCTTCACCATCGTAACTTTTACATATTGAAAGAAATTAACTTGTTTTAAGAAAGATAATAGAACGATAATGATATTTTCATAATTATTTATGCAATTGAAAAGGTTTGATTTAACAAAAGTTTGATAAATATAGAAATAATTATCTAATGGGTTCATGTTTGCTAGACTTAATGATTGTTAGCCTGAGTATAAATTATCAACGAGTTCAAGATTCAATTATATTCATTTGAGTCTGCGTGTCGGCATGAGTTGACCCAGATCTAGAGCTGAAAACTTAAGACTCTGCAGGTTTTAGTGCTAGTACATTTTAATGAAACCATTATCATGATTATGCAATTCAATGAGGAAAAATAGGATAAAATTACATACCTTGCAATAAATATCAAAATCTATTCCTTTTATTAAACACCAGGCATATCTGACAGCTCTATGATTGACATGAGAGTGTGGATTTGCGCGTGGATTTAGAAAAGAACACAATGTACATCCATACTCGGAAAGATGCATGTAAACTGCTCTGAAGAATGTCAAAACTAAAAAGTGTTCGGTATGCTCAGTGATAGATAATCCTGGCTCCAGAAAGAAAAACATAGGTACACAAAGAAGTAAAAACAAAAAGCAGATTAACAGTTCTTTTCATCGATATAGAACATTTACCGTCATACGAAAAGAACAATACAACTCAACAAACATCAGAGAGCGCTAATGGCAAGTTTACTCGATATTTTTGAAGAAATAAATTAGCAAAATTTTAGAATGTTGAGAAAAAAGTAAGCAGAAGAAATCCTAAAAAAGCAGAAACGAAAGAAAAACAAGAGAACGTTTAAGTAGTAAAATTTTCTGTTAAAACCTGAAGAGGTAACAATACTGATCCTAAGTTCTTCAGGACGGTACTGAGGACGACCAGAAATATATGCACATAAAAGTGCATGAAGGAGAAAGAAAGAGTTTGTTAATGACGCACTTTTTAATGTCTTCCAATTAGAATACTTCATTTGACACTTTCCAGTGATGGCAGAACCATTAGAAATAATTTTTAAAAAAGGAGTTGCTCGCATACACACATTACTCTTTTACTATTTCAAGCAAACATCTACAACTGCGCAATCAAGACAAATGACACTAAAAAACAAGCAAGAAAGAGAGAGAGGAAGGAGAAAGAGAAACAATTTCAGAACAAATTTATTTGCGCAGGCCATTTCCTTTTTAGTACAAAAGAAAATAGACACTCATTTTACTCATCAATCCAAAAGTCAGGTACAGGCAACCTGAAATTCAAGAAAATCTTGTTTCCTTTTTTTATACATGGTTTGATAGAGCTTGATTTGCTGACCAAGAAAAAGTGATTTTTAGCTGTTGCAAATACCCTTTTCAGATTGAAAAAGCCGCATTATTTTCAATTTTTGTGAAATTTCCCATTCTGTTTTTGTGCTGATCTAGTGCGGCTTATATTTTCAAGTTCAGCGACAAAAACTAAGTAATAACCCGATATTTTTGTAAATTTATCTAGCTTTTTTGTAAGTGATCAAATTGAGTCTTTTATTTCATTTAGCTGATTGTACCATCTATTATAAAAGCATACATCGTTTTTTTGTGTTTTGTTTTTTTTTTGTAGAAAGAAAAAACGATGCATGCTTTTATGATAGGTGGTATAATCAACTAAATGAGATAAAATCTTTGGTTTGATCACTTACAAAAAAAAAACTAGATAGGTTTACAAAAACGACATAACCATGAGAATAGAAACAATATCCACCACTGCCAGCAATAGACTTCTAAGATAAATTCAATCTAATACCATTTTTCTTCTCAGCTTTTGACCCTGAGTTTGAAAATATAAATTGTAGTAGTTCAGCATAAAAACAAAATAGAAAATTTCGCAAAAAAAACTCAAAACAATGTGGTGTTTTCGACCAGTAAAGAGTGTTTACAAAAGCTTAAAACTACTTTTTGTTGATCAACAAATCAAGCTCTATGAAACCATCTCCAAAAAAAAGGAAAAAAATTTTCTGGAATTTTGAGTTGACTATACTTTATGTTGCAACTAACTCATGACTCTTAAATAGAGTTGATTGTTATTCAATCATTGATACAAGGATTACAAAATGTTCTATTATCGTATTCTTATCTTCATCTGGTGCATTTTGATTGCCTCTCGATTCCAAAATATTTCTGTTAGTTGGCAATCGCTTTTAAGCTTATCCAATCTCGATACAGAGTTCTTCCCTCTGTATGAACAGGCTCGTCTAATATCCAAGACCAGTGTTGATTCTTTGAAAACCCGTGCTCAAGACTGGTCTCAATGTCTTCTGTCGTATATTTGAAGGCAATGTTAATACGATGGACTCCATCCTCTTTTCCTCATCACCTCTGTCAAATGTTGGATCTATTCAACTAACTCCCACACAGTTCTCCAATCAAGGGCGTCCATGTTCGTTCTGCACATATAGTCGATATCTTACATGCGTCAATTCCACTTACCGATGTCAACCTCGCACCTACTTCGACAGAGTGATGTGCAGTAGTCAAAAGCTATTCGGAGCCCAGTGTATCAACAACACAGACTGTCGAATCGATCTCAATCTGACTTGTTTGCCACGCCGGCAATGTGGCTGTAAGCCATTGGGCTTTGAAATCTTAGAAGAGGAAAACTCAAGCGAAGAGTAAATAAATAGTTTGGGATAAAACTGCCTAATACGATGATCTGATTGGTCGTCAATAATTGAATGAATCTGTTAACGAGGCGTTCAGATGTAGAGCTGATCAACAATGATTTTTCGCAGCTATTAAGAGAAAAATTCTCTTCCATTAGTGCAGAGACGTAGCGATTTCGCTTTTTCTCATTTTCTTAAAAGTACTGACCGTATCATAAGGACAATTAGAGATTTGAAAGTATTCGCAGTTTATCTGACATAAATATGAGAAAACTCACATTTTTAGGACAACAATCAATCTGAAAATTGAAAAAATAAGGAATGAAGCGTAGAGAGCAATGATGTGTCGAATATTTTGAGACAAACCGTTGCATGTTACATCAATATTGACATGTACACCCACACCCCAATCTGTCTACAACATTTTTCATGTTGAAAGTGGATTTTTTATAGCAACACGACTAATTTCTCAAGTAATATTTTAATATTTGTCAACTTCTTTTTCTCCGAAAAAAAAATCATTTAAGTGTATGCAAACTGTATCTTTCATATGCAGACTAGAGAGCTTTGAACACCTTTACAGCGAAAAATTGTTTTAACATTTCATGTTTTTGTCTTCAGTACTGTCTCTGCAAGATGAGACTACTGTGGGTGGTTATTCGAACTGCACAGCAGGAAATACTAGTGATGCACTGGCCAGTCCATGGGGAATTGCTGTAGATATTGGTGGCTCACTCTTCGTTAGTGACTACAACAATGAGCGGGTCATGCGACTACAAGAAGATTCCACGGTTGGCTCTATCGTGGTTGGGACAGGAACTGCAGGTAGTGGCCTTACTCAACCGCACAATCCTACACAAGTGTTTGCCGACGCATCATCAAACATTTACGTAAGCGATAACTCCAACATCCGTGTGATGTTGTGGCGTAACGGCTCTTCAAGTGGTGTCGTGGTTGCGAAGACCATATCTCGAGCGATTGGATTAGCTGTTGACTCACAAGAAAACGTTTATGTGAGCGATACCGATTACCACTGGGTGACAAAATGGGCATCAAACGCTACCAATGGTACGGTTGTGACAGGTATGGGTACATCAGGTAGTGATAACTAGCATCTGTATTATCTCTATGGCCTTTACCTCGATGAACTTCATTCCTATCTCTACATCGCTGACTTATACAATAACAGGATACAACGCTATACGCTTGGTATTTCGACGAGCGGTACTACTGTCGCTGGTGAAAATGGACAAGGATCGGGTGATAATCAGTTATACTACCCCCAAGGCGTTTGCGTTTCGAAGAACACAGGCGATATTTACATTGCCGACACGTAGAACCATCGAATACAGAAATAGCGTGCTGAAGCGACGAGTGAAGTGACCATTGTCGGTACTACTGGAGTGTACGAATGTACTACAATGTTGCTCTATGGTCTTGCCAGCATCACGTTAAGTCTGAACGAGACCTTTCTCTATGTAGGGGACTTGAATAATAACCGTGTACAGCGCTTTCAACTTATTTAATAAATACACACTATAGTTGTATATAAAAGCACACAATAAACATGCTATAAAATTGTACAAAAGTGACGAAATTTTATAAGAAGGTGTTTGATTTTAGCAAGTCAGAACTCAGAAATCATCAAGTTGACGTGATTCCATTGGGTCACTCTAACAAAGAAAAAAAACCAAGTATGTTGTCAATGCACAGATGTTGCCGTTTGAATGTATTGAGAAACTCAGACTAGTGTTAACATTCACTTTTCAGAAACTCTCAAGATCAATGTCTAACGTTTGGTTTATCCCGTGGTCGATTATAAGTACAAAAATAAATTAGTCAGCTTTCTTACAGAGACTCCTTTTTTTGTCAACCTATTTTAAAATTATTATCTAAAAGATCATAAAAGCACAAGTTCACGGTGAAATATTGACCTCGATAACGTAAACAAATAGAAGCTTATACATGAACTGAAGGGACCGAGAGTGTGGGTATAGATGATTTCATCACATTCACCCACCCACACCCTTCTAACCGGCGTTATAAGGGTTCATGGTAATTGTCAAAACTGTATAGCTGAGTGTACGAGAAGACTACAGATGTAAAATTTTTTCACAGACGAGTGTGACTACGAAGCTAGTTATGTGACCGATAGGATCACGATAACCTACGGTGATCGCCGCTAACTGCGCACTACTGGTTATCCTGAGTTTCAATGAGTTGGTAGAATGTTACACACCCTCTGTACGCTAGCAAATTTCAGTCATATGAACATACTGATGTTGGTTGTCGTATGCCTACAGCCAGTAGCTTAATCATGAAGTGGTTACTATATGAAAACAGGTTACGAAGTTTGTGAAATACGATCATATATCACAGGAACTAGATGGGTACCGACTGAATACATACTTGTTGCTTATGAAACGATCAGCTTCACTTTTGATAGGAATCAGTTGAACATGAGTAGCTTTAATTGTAGTATGCTGTAGCCGGTGCTGCTGTGGCCACCGTCACCATTGCTTCTCTACTTTGTGTCATCATAAATTTTAAGTATCTTTTTTCAAATTAGTTTATTTCTTCCTACAAATAATTTATCAATCTCGTACAATCTTTTTTTATTTATTATCATGAAAAAAAAGAAATCTTGACACTACAAAACAAAAAAAGAAAGGCAAAACGTTAATGAAATTCAATCGCAAGTAATGTATTATCACGTTCATTTTCACTGGTATTTCCACCGAAAACATAAAATGTAGTTTTTATTGTTGCACCAGCATGCCAACCACGTTTTCCACCAATTGATTTTGAAAATTCAAGTCGTTTTGTTTGTACACGTTCACCATTTTCTTTCGTTGGTTGAATTATAACTACATCATCAGCAAATTCACCAGCACCAGCATGACCTAATTCCGAAGGATTTTGTTCACCACCATGTCCTATAAGTACACCATTAAGACATCCAAAAGCAAAAACACTACGTGGTGATATTTTAGCATCAGTTATATATGTCCATGTTTTTGTAACTAAATCAAAACTAGCTATATCACTTAATTCTCGACCACAAAAACCACCAAATATCCAGAGTGCATTATTAAGATAAACAAGTGCACATCCACCACGTGCTACAAGCTCTTGAGTATCAGGTGAAGGTAATTGTTTCCATTGTTTATTAGACGTATCATATTGCCATAAATTATTATAACGACTATCTTCACCACAACCACCAAAAACAAATAATTGATCAGCACTACTAACCATTGAATGATAACTTCGTTTTTCTGGCCATTCTTCAATATCAGATGTTTTTTTATATTGTGTCCATTCATTAAGATCAATATCGTATGAATATAAATCATCTAAAGTATTATCTTTCATATTAACTGATGTTCGACCACCGAAAATAAATAACCTAATTGAAGTCAAAGAAAAATACAATAGATAGAGTCTAAAAAATGAGAAATAATTTTTTGATGCATTAACTTAAAAACAAATCGTTGGGGCTTGTATAAAGATTATTATCTTGAACAAAAAAGTAAGAAAAATTAGAATCAATATATGAAGGGTAAACCCTTCGTTTTTCATCGTTTCTAGTTCTCGAATAGGAAAAAGAATTTAAACAATATTTTTAATTCTACAATATCCAATTCTAATCAAGTCCAAATATTGAAATAGGTAAATTCCTAACAAAGACATTGATTTTTAGCAAGTGCATTTTTTTCATATATAAAAAATCACATTTCATTACTATAAACAAACATTGTATTTGTATGAAAATATATATTTTTGTAATCTTGATAATTCCTCCTATTAGTGTCACTTTCGTGATCTTTTCCTAGGTATCCGAATCACGTACTAGTCTCATATTAAAAAGATAGACAGAGACGTTCTAAACACCTGGGCACATTTATAATGCTAGAAAACATAGTTCATATAATGGTTTATTACACAATAAACGAAACGAATTAACTCTGATTTATCAGAGACAACAGTCAATAATAAAGCAATTAAGACTTTACAAAAAGGTTTCCTTCTTATAATATCCTTATATCATCTCAAAGCAGTGCATATTCTTTTCATTGTGTTATCTTTTAAACCGTATGTATTTTTGACAGTCTTCTATAAAATTACTTATGTTCTACAGCAGCTGCTGCATGTGCAAGCCTGGGTGATGGTCGTTCACCTTGATTAACCGACAAACGTTTCCAGTGATTATCAGTTACACTAAATCGCCAAATATCATTATCAACTGGAACACGTGGATCATGTTCACCACCGAATAAATACAAATGATCATCAATTGCTGTTAATGTATGACTACTTCCTATTCGAATATTTTCTTTTAATTTATTTTTCTTTAAAATCAACTTACGTGCTGATGGAATATCACCATATTGATTTACCGATCGTTCGAAAACTTCCTTGATTAAAATACAAATGTATTCTATTTTTTTTTCTTTTATTTAGATAATTATAAAATTATCTACCTGTGGCATAATTAATAGAAAAAGTAAAAATCTAGAAGGAGAAAACAAAACAAGATTAAAAACAAATACTAGTTAAATGTAAATTAATCGCCGTTTCAATAGCTATTTTAAAAGCATTTGTTCTCATATGAAAATTATCTAAATATTTTGGATATAGATTTCTAATAAAAAATTCATTATGATCTTGAATTTTATTTTCTTCTTGATTATCATCATCAATATAGAAAAAAAGTTTTCTCCATTCTATTTGTACATGATGATCTGTTATTGAATATAATTCACAAGCACATGTTTTACTTATTTCATCATTCTCTAATAAATACCAAAGATGACCATGAATTCGATCAATAATATAATTATGATCATATTGAGCATGAATAATATTTCGAAATATTTTTAATAAGTAATGTATAGATAAATGATTCATTCGATTTTTTAGAAAAAATATTTGCATACTTTCAGAACAACCACCACCATATAATACTTGTTTAGTTAAAAGAATATTTGTAAGTGTATGATGACTTGTTGTAATACATTCCTATTATAAATTCAATTCAATAATAAATAAATAAATGAATAAATATTTATTTACTTTGAGTTCTAGAAGAGATTGTTCCGTATTTGAACAAAGTAATAATGTATGAAATGGTCGTGTTTGATTGAAAAATTGAAGAAAAATTTTATTTTCTATTTCGATTTGTTTTATTTCAGTTACTATTCCAAAATATCGTTCATCAAGTGTATTGAATATTAATGTTTCAATTGGTTGACAATCTAAATAAATGTCATGTCATAGATATAAATTATACAGTAGAACTTCTTTCATGTGATCACGAACAAGACTGGTCAAAAGTGCTCACTTTATAAAGCATGATCGTTGTTGTCAAATATTGTTTTTTTTAAATATTCATAGTTAGTCCGTTCCCTTTTTCTACGAGTCCCGTGATTGCTTATCATGACGCAAAATACATAATAGCAGTTTTTTTTCTCTTTCTGCACGTGAGTGATATAACATATGTTGCTCATCGGATCAGAAAAAAGTGCCTCTTACTCAGTATAACGAAAAAGCTTCTTCTTAGCAAAACTTGCTGAGGCGGATGAAATTTCTCGATTCATTGGAAGAGGCTTTTTGAGAAATAATTTCTGTAGCTTATTGATTTTTTTTAAAGTATTTACGTCTATCTAAGTTCAATATAAAAAATTATTTTGTTTTCGTCAGCATAGTGATGTGTCAGTGACACGTGGAAAAAATCCTGAGAAACACCTTATAGGAAATCACAGTCTATTCAAAAATGCGTTTCTTTATCAAAAACATATCGTGGAGTCACTTCAAAACTCTTTTGCAGCTTGGTCTGTAAAAATTCTTTAGGTTTTCTATACGAAAGAAAAACTAGAACATATTCGGTGAAATCTCTTCGCCTTCACGCATTCTTCTAGAAATTCAAAAATGTTATTATTACAAAACAGAGTATCTCTAATTGAAGGAAGCATACCACCAGATATACATGGCAATGTTTGTTTTATGATGTACTCATTTTGAATCTGACAGTGGATTTCTTTTTGTAAGAAAATCTATAGATATTTTTTGGAACGACATCATAAACACTGATTATGTATACACGTAAGTTAGCTTGGAATTAATGACTATGCTAGTGGTACATTTCATTGTGAACAAATTCTATCTATTCTATTCACACTTCAACATAAGCAATTAACTTGAATCAGTTTGACCAAAAAAAAAAAAGAGTAGTTTTTCTTTTTTCACGATATTAGGATATCTTGACTGTCTTGTTCTAACCAGAGGAGGTTACAAAATGATAAATTGATCTTAAACTGGAACTATATTCAATCGATAAGTCATAATAAATAGATAAACACCCTAAACTTATGTGTATAGCTGGACTGTTATTACTCAGATATCGTCGATTTTTCTTGTAGAGCTCTAGTTTTCACACGGAACTATAATTTTAAATTTCGATCTGAAAAGATACTTTATCGAGAAACTCAGAATTTTTTTTTCTAGAAGCTAATCTAATCGATATCTTTATGTAGGTAAAGTTTCCAATTAAAAATTCAAAAGTCTGATTTCGCTTGAAAATATTTACTTACTCATTAGATGTTATCGATTGAATGTAATTCCAGTTCGAAAGCAGTTTATCACTTGGAGACCTATCCTTATAATAATACTCTTCTAACCAACGTTTGTCTCCCTTTTTTTCACAAGATATCATCTGTTTCTTACTCACTCTATGCGTACGAGATAAATGAAATAAACTCGGTTACTAAAGATACATTCATTTCTTTTATTGTACGTCACACAACACACTAGTTTTTACAATTCTAACTGTTGACGACTTCTCTCTAACTTAGTCCGATCGAGCTGAAATTTGTACCACAGATATTCGGAAATATCTTCCCGAAACAAAATTGACCGTTCTCGTTTTTTCAACTTTCCTATCTGAATATATATTAATAGAAGATCTGGGTTTTTCTAAGTTTACAGACTCGTCAGTATAGAGAAGTGCTCACATCAAGAAGTTTTACTGTAATATTTTCTTTCCTACTAGTTAAATAACAAAAATAAGGTGTATATTGTCGACCAAGTCGATCAATTGTATCAATTCCATATTGTTTTAATTTCATTTTAACAGATGGATGAATAACCTTTAAAAAAAATAGCAGAATTCTATAATTTAAATTGAGAATAATATTCAAATTTATCAAACTTTTTGACAAAGAATTAATCCACCATTATGTAAACAAGTAAATTCAATAATTTGTTTTGTTATATGTTCAGCTGTATTTTGAATCCATTCAAACATTTGTTTTTCTGTTTCAATATGATCTAAATCTTCAATTGTATAATCTCCAGCTAGTGATATAGTAAAATAAAGACATGAACGTATTTTTTTCGAACATAAAAAAGATTTTCTTAATGATATTTGATAAAGTAAACCATTGAATAAAGTTGATTCATCAATAGATAAACCTTGAATTGTTAAAATAAGTTGTTGTATTGATGAATTAATCATTGTTATATTTTCAAGAAATGATTTAACTGATAAAAGACATAATTTTTCTCGTAATAAATCTGAATAATTATAAGCTAATGGTTTACATATAACAGCACGAACAATAGCTAATAATTGATGAATTGAATTAAATGTTATTGTTTCTTGTGGTATATTTATTTCATCGATTAAATTTAAATAATATTCAAATAATGAATTTTGTTTATGAGAATTTATTGACATATCACGAAATTGTAGTAATAAACTACAAAATATAATACTAAAATAAAGACCACCATCATGATATATAGATGTTTGTTTTTGTATAGCAGCTGACAGAAGACGTGATATAAGATGTCGACATTTTAATTGATGTTGAATACGACTACTTATTGATGTACAAATACCCATTGAATTATCAAGTGTTTGAATTAATTTGAAACGAGCATTTGAACCATAAGATGTTGAAAAAAATGATAGAAAACGAGATATAATTAAATAATCGTTATTAGTTAAAAATGATGACATTATTAATTAATAATCATAGAAAATAGAATATATATTCAACAAATAAACAATTTTCTTCCTATCGAAAAAATATTGAACATTTGTAAACAATATTTTACAATCTAAAACGACGAAAATTTACTCGTTAGAAAAAAAACCATCTGAGAAATAAAACAGTCATCATTTTATTTTCCTATTGTAAACATCAATTAGGAACTCACGAAAAAGTCAAAGAAATTGTATTTACATGATGTAGAGTCTTTTGTATGTAAAAAAAAAAATCTCCGTTAGGTCTAGTACTACTATTCTTTTAGATAAAACTCAATTTCAAGAAGAAATGGATCAAGAATTTAGATTATTTTGAGAGTTTATCCAAAGACAATTCACAAAGAACTTTAAATAGTATTGTGACCTAACGCTCCATCATATCGAACAATTGCTAGTCTCTGTAACGTAATATTATTACAGATGATGAGACATGGACTTATCATAGACAAATTGAGCGTAAGTCGACGAGCACGAACTAGATTTCGAATCAAAAATTTTGTTTTCTATATTCTTCAAATTAACTGCTCATGTTGCAAAACATATAAAATTACTTCATGATGACTGTCGATCTCATACTTAGAGGTATCCTAAGTTTGGAGTTGGAAGCAATCACTCGGAAAACCGATTAGAAAATTTTCGTTAAAAGCAATCGAATTTGAAGCGATGATCCTGATTCTCCTTCCTACTTGAAACACTCCTGTTTATACTTATCCAAATGCTATAAGTTATCGCATGCAAGGTATAAATTTAATATTGGATCTATCGTGTTCATTAAACCTTGTATTATATATGTGATTTTCGACTAAACAAATGAAAACTCGTTAGTTCATCCAATTTTCAAGATAGCTAAAAATATTCTCGTAGACTTTACAAAAAAAGATTTGACAAGTTATTAGAAAGTATGGGCATTGATTACAATGGATATTGTCATCAATTTAATTTGATGATTTTAATTAATTGTAATGACATACAACAATTTTCATATCCGTTTCATCAAACAAAATGACACTTTTTTAATGCATGAATATCAATAAACTAGTAAGTGTTCAACAATATTCAAAAATGAAAAATACCTATTCCAATAATTGAATTATGATAAGTTTTATTTAATCTTCTAAATATTATATAGTAAATCTAATATCTATAATATATGAATTTATATTATGTGAAGAGAAACAAATATTTAACAAATTTTGATTAATTATTTATTACATAAAGAAATAATAAACAATTACAACAAAACAAAAATAAATGAGATTAATATTATTGATTCATTATTTATTTATTTATTCAATTTGAGAGGACCTTTGCCACTTGCTTTCTTTTTTGCTTCTGTAAAATACAAAAAAAAAAAATAATCAGATTCAAATTTAAAAATCTTCATGTGACAAAATAAATGTTGATAGTTCTTAACATTAACCTATTGTATCAACTTGGATTATTTGTTTTTTGTCTGAAAAGTACTCTTTAAACTCATCTCAGGCATGTTTTACAGTTCTCGAAAAGATTTATTTGGCGATTATTACTAACATACTAAGAAAAGAAGTTTTTGGGCTAATAACTTAACTCTAAAGAAATGATGTGATAAAGATAAAAAAATCTCTGTTCGTACCTATGCTTTATTCGAACGTTGCAACAAATCATCTTGCAAATGCATCGAGTGAACATATAGATATGTCAGCGTCCAAACTGAGATTACGTCCAATCTCAGATTGGCCTAGGCGAATGTCGGATCCGAGATTGGACGCGTCCAATCTCGGATTCACGCAATTCTGTTCATTAAAATATCAATTACCCTTTAGACAGACCTTGGATTCGAACTTTTTTTTTGAGTTATGTTCACACAATGCCAGTTTGTTTGGCACAATTGTCATTTGGCAG
>CAJNOP010002221.1:0-19135 GCA_905250075.1 Rotaria sp. Silwood1 | reverse complement strand
CTTTGTATTCTTCGTATTCAATACGATAAAAATCCACAGTTTATTCGGTTCTGTTTCATCTGTATTGTGACTCTGGGTTAAAAAAACTCAAACTATCTGGCGAGAACAGAATTATAAGCATTACGACTGCTTCCCTTTTCCATTTCAAATATCCTTTGACGAACGCTAATCAACTAAGGTGATTATCATCAGTAGATTTGATACTTTGTCTCTAACTCGAGCCTTCCTATTTCACTTATTGAAAGGAATTATAGATTAGAAAACGATTCCAGAAAGCATCATCACATTGCCGCTCTGTTCTAGAGGAACGCAGATAGTAAGTTTCTCTAAGACGAAGTTTATCGCGTTTTCTCTTAGTTTTTTCATATGTCAATAAAACAACAATTTCACGAGCTGGTTTCTACAAATTGTTGTTACGCATTGTTACTTATTGCTGAAAGATCAACTTTATCTTATTCAATTCTCTAGAATCACTTCTTCTTTTGTTTTTGATGGTACTCTTTCACGTCACTAAATGAAAACAGCAGCTTATCCTTGATTTCTTTTTCTCTATCTCATCGATATATTCTTGAATATAATAGAAATACGAAAGAATAAGAGAAAATAGAACTCAATTCTCATAGAAAATTACGAAAGTAAATATTTCTTCTCAACGGTACATATCTCTATATTTTCTCACTTAATGCTACCGGTAAAGGAATATAAGTAGTATGCATATTTCATCCCTATCTTTTTTCGTTCTGATATCATGTTTGAATACTCATATAATTATCTTCTTTTCTAGCATGCTCAGGTACATTCGTTTTCTTTTTCAATCTTTATTTTTGATTCATGCATTTTCTCACATATTTTCTAGTGATTTATTTCTGTTACAGCTCTTTCAAGCTGTAAAACTTTGTATACACGTCATAAAATAATACTTTTATCTGACTAATAACTGATCAGTAATTGATCATTTTCACAAAGTGGACAAATAGTAAGCACATTTCTATTTTAACATAGTTCACATATCACAATAATAAAAATGTGTTACAATTATTAAACCTAACATCACACAAATTGTTCTGTAATTCACTATCTTCAACCAGGTCTGATAAAGAGCACATTGTATTTAATCTCTATGGAAAGTATACCTCAAATACTTGAAACGGAAACCATATTGGATGATGATCATGAATAGGAAGAGCAAGATTCCAAAAATCTATTCACATTAGCATCGATATACCCCCATTTAGATGAATGTTTCTCTTCTATAAACTCACACTCCTATACCTACATTCTGCCTTTTTCACGTATGATAGAGTACGTCTGACTGAAAAATCTTTTTTGAAAATTGATCCTGATCCATTTTAGAATGTTAAAGATATTGCTTTAAATTTCAAACAGACAGATGCCATGAAAAGAGTTGCATTGATGGGTCAATGATTCATTGTTCTTGGTGCAACAAGAACATGATTCACTCTTTTTTCAAATTATAATCATCATTAGACTGATCAATTCTTTTCTTGACTTTGTATTTTATTCTCATTCTTCGTATCATTGTAATTTCCTTATTAAGAAAAGCGTTAGGTAAAGATCGTCTTTTTTTATACGATAAGCAGCGAGGTATAAGATGAGTTTGTAAGAAGTTAGCTCGTGAAAATCTTCCTTTATTGAGATAGAGCTAATAGTACGAATTCTTTTGGATTTTTTTCTATCCTATGAGTTCTACTGACGAGAAAGCTTTGAGCTCAAACAACAGGTATTTACGAGTATGACATTCGCATTACTACGGTTGCCAGTATGTGGGAAGTGCTACTTGCCAGTGAGGGCGTATTGGTCAGTTTGATTTTTGTCTCAAACAAAGCCTATTTTATGAACTTTGATCCAAAATGTTCGAAAGCATGAAATCCAGAGAAAGAACACATAAGAAAACGAATTTGGCCACATCAGAATTTTCAAAACAAGTCTATAACAGCTGAGGCAGATTAAATGGCTACACTTTGCATTTCAATTTTCAATTATTTAATACCAGGTTATATTTGCTTTGAAAATGGACAAGACTTTAAGCGACTGAATTTCGACCGTTAGAAAAATTGTCGCATAAAATTTTGTTGCTTTCGAAAACAAATACAATAAGCTTTACTGTGTAAGTTTTGGAGCTTTTCACGGTGTATCTAGTAGTATATTTTGTTTTTTTTCAACTAAAAACTATCAGGTGATAAAAAGATGAAATAAGAAAAAACGAATTCATCTTGTACAAAGAAAACCCCGTTTTCGCATGGTCGAAATTAGATCTCTCGAAATTCTGTGCATTTTGAAAGAAAAAAGTACAACACAACGTATTAAGTGAGTAAAAGTTAAAATGCAAAGTGTAGCCATCTAATCTGTCTCATACGTTGTTTCGATGCAGAATGAGACAGCGAATCATTGGACACCGCATTTAATCTGTTTAGAAAGCTAATCAATGGTTCCTAATCCAGATTAATATACCATATTGTCACTCCACCCAAACGGCTATATCCAACAATACAATAACTATAAGCTGAATTTACGATGAACTAATAGTGTTTCTATAGGGTTTGATGCAGTTTTTGACGAACTAATCGTTGGTGTAGTTTTCTTCTAGTTATTTTATTAGCTATAGCTTTTCGAGGTTTGGTCGTGCCTAAAACTACAACCATATGTGCTACCATTTCAGAAGAACCTATGGCATCCATATTAATAGAACAGAAGCCGATTATGTGGTTTTCTGGAACTGATCTAAGATGAATATTGGAGGTTTCTCATCTGTATAATTATGATATCTACCAGAAAATTGTGCCACCGTCTAGTCTGTCAAAAACTGCATCAAACTTTGAAGAGGACAGTCCATCGTAAAGCTGTCTCCAAAGCAATTAAGAAGTCAGAACCTTCCTGATATACGCGAAATATCGATAGAAACACTATTATCTCGACATAACTTTAGCTTTTCGTCTGAGAATTTTTAGATCATTTACTGGTCTTTCAAATGAGATTATTTATAGGCAGACGAACAAATGTTTTCACAAAGTTATTGCTAGTGTACAGCAATCTGACTGCAGTAAAAATATAGGATTGTAATCTGCCTCAGAAGCCATTGAATCGTTTTCAAGTAGATGATCTGTCTTTTTATGTGTCCTCTTCCTTTGTTCGTAGCTTTTCGAAATGTATAATCTTAAGCTTTTTTCTCTGGAAGGACTATATCTCGAAAATAACGATACTACAAGCTTTGAGAAACTATGAATG
Organism: Rotaria sp. Silwood1; assembly: GCA_905250075.1. Classification (NCBI taxonomy): domain Eukaryota; kingdom Metazoa; phylum Rotifera; class Eurotatoria; order Philodinida; family Philodinidae; genus Rotaria; species Rotaria sp. Silwood1. Next base: position 15,889 of record CAJNOP010002221.1, on the reverse strand, counting down.
GATTCACATTTCTCAACTCCAAAGTCATTTGATCAAGCTTGAAACACAGAGTTGTTTTCGTAAAATAAGTTTCTTTGGAGTGAAAAATTAAACTGACACATTTTCCATTATCCAATAAGATAACTTGTCAGTAACAATAATTCATAGTCTCAGCCCTCTAACCAAATAAAAAGCTCTTATCAATTGCCAGAAACCATCATATAGCTATACTGATCATATTGTAACAATGGAATATGATCACGATGTTCAACATTAGCAATCAATCATCACTCAACTCATCAGGTGATAACTGTTAATAAATTATCAGTGTTCTATTCATTGCGTAATCTCGAATACTTGTAAAAAAACTTATTATATTCTAATTGTTGTTGTTAATTAATAATGCGTGACATTCATGACGCGATGACAAGAGTTTTGCAACACGAACATACTGACATTCATTTGATTTCGAAACGGTCCGAAAATATCATCGTTATATTCTACTTGTAGTTAATGGCATGTCCTTCAAGAATCAATAAGAGAGAAACGAATGTGGTTTTGAACTCTTTGTTAGGGGCAGTTCATAATTCGTTTTCTCATCATGTTAGCTACTGTCTCTGTTCTTCCTCAGTCACTATGAGTTTCGCGAGACTCAACGATGTTCAATTGAAAAGTGCTGATTCTCATTCAGATTTGTTTGTAATGATCTGACTATTCTCAATAGAAAATCATCAGAATTATCGAAATCTGATACGGACCATTAGACATAGTTCAATCATAGTAACTGATCAATCTTTGTTTCTTTGTTCTTGCGTTACTTAGTTCCAAAATGTCAACTTAATTTTAAAGCAACAGCTCAAAATCCAATTAACTATAAGTATGGTCCACGAGCTGTTGCCATGGGAGACTTCAACAACGATACCTCGCTAGATATTGTTGTTGCCAATTATGCTGCTGACAATATAGCTATATATTTTGGACATGGCAATGGCACTGTGACAAGCCCGATCATGTTTTCAACTGGTTACGATTCTGCTCCGTACATGATTGCTGTGGGTGATTTTGACAACGATCATCGACTAGATGTCGCTATCGCAAATTTCGGAACAAATAGCATCGGTGTACTTTTTGGATTTCAAAATGGATCTTTTGCGAACAAAACAATTCTATCTACTGCATCATCTCGGCCCGTTTGGATCCATATAGCAGATATTAATAATGATGCAATATTAGATATTGTCACTGCTAACTACGGCACACACAGTGTGACTGTATTTTATGGATATGGGAATGCAAGTTTTTCAGGGTCAAGCACATTCTTGACAGGCTATGATGCTTTCCCGTTAGCGGTTGTTAGTGGCGATTTCAACAACGACAAACAGATGGATCTTGCAATCGCCAATTATGGTACCAATAATGTCGGTATCATGCTTGGTACTAGTAACGGCACTTTCGCAAAGCAAATCACGTTCTCAACTGGTCTTAATTCCCATCCTTACTCGATTATCGTTGGTCATCTAAACGATGACAACATGCTAGATATTGCCGTCACCAACTATGGAAATAACAGTGTAGGTATACTTCTGGGTCACGGTAACGGAACTTTTATGAGCCAAACGACATATTCCTTCGGCACTGCTTCTCCATATACTATTGACATTGGTGACTTCAACAACGACAATCGAATGGATTTAGTCATCACCAATAATGGCACTGACAATATAGCTCTACTTGTCGGATATGGCAACGGTACTTTTGCAAGCGCAAAAATGTATTCAACTGGATCTTCTTCATCAATCTCCATTGCCATAGGTGATTTAAACAAAGATAATCGTTTAGACATTACCTTCATCAACAATGATACGGGCACCTTAGGTATTATGCTTGGCTATGATGAGTTTTTTCCAATTCAAACGACATATGCAACTGGCAGTGGACCATACTGTGTAGCTGTTGGTGATTTCAACCATGACGCCCGATTAGATATTGTAGTTGCTAATAGGGATAGCACCACTGTAGGTGTACTTTTGGGATATGGAAATGGTTCTTTTGCTGATCAGATGACATACTCAACTGGTTCTTACCCATACTCTGTAGCTGTGGGTGATTTTAACAACGACAACCATCTGGATATCGTCGTCGCTAATTATTATGGCAATACTGTAAGCATCCTTCTGGGATATGGCGATGGCTTCTTTGAAAATCAGACGACATATTCAACTGGATATATGCCTATATCGGTAGCTGTTGGTAATTTTAACAATGACACCCATCTGGATATCGTCGTTGCTAATTTTGATGACAATACTGTCAGTGTACTTCTCGGATATGGTGATGGCTCTTTTGCAAATCAAAAGACATTTTCAACTGGCTCTCTGCCAGTTTCTGTAGCTGTTGGTGATTTTAACAACGATACCCATCTGGATATCGTCGTTGCTAATTTTGATGACAACACTATAAGTGTACTTATCGGATATGGTAATGGCTCTTTCGCGAATCAAACGAAATATTCAACTGGCTCTAGCCCAATAGCTCTAGCTGTTGGTGATTTTAATAATGACAACCAACTGGACATCGTCGTTGTTAATCGGGATGACAACACTGTAAGTGTCCTTCTTGGATATGGAAATGGCTCTTTTGCAAATCAAACGACATATTCAACTGGCTCTAGACCATTGTCTGTAGCTGTTGGTGATTTTAACAACGACACCCAATTGGATATCGTCGTTGCTAATTTTGGTGGCAACACTGTAAGTGTTCTTCTCGGATATGGCAATGGCTCTTTTGCAAATCAAACGACATATTCAACTGGCTTTGGCCCACGCGCTGTAGCTGTTGGTGACTTTAATAACGACACTCGATCGGATCTTGTCGTCGCTAATTTTAATGACAACACTGTAGGTGTACTCCTTCGATATGACAGAGGAGCTCTGAAAAATAAAATCACATTTGCGCCTACCGATGGTTCTCGTTTGCGAAACTGTGCCCTTTTTGATTTCAATAACGATAGCCTATTGGATATCGCCGTTGTCAATTATGGTACGAATAACATAGGTGTCCTTCTTGGACATGGAAATGGCACTTTTGGAAATCAAATGGTGCTCTCAACAGGCTCAAATTCTCATCCTTACTCCATCACTGTCCATGATTTCAATAGAGACGGTCAAGCAGATATAGCCGTGGCCAATTATGGTACTAAAAATCTTGTTACGTTTCTGGGAAGTGGAAATGGAACATTTGAAAATCAAGGACGTCACGGTGTAGTTTTCGATTTCGCTCCATTGATTATTGGTGCCAATAGTTTTAACAAAGATGGGCGTTCAGAAATTTTCGTTGCATATGATGACATCGATTATGTAGATGTGCTGGTTACATACGACATCGGATCTTTCAGTAATCACATTGAGTATTCAACTGGCGGCTGGCCCCGATTTGTAGCTCTTGGTGATTTTAATAATGATACCCAACTGGATATCGTCATCGCTAATCAATACCACAACACTGTAAGTATCCTTCTCGGATATGGAAATGGTTCTTTCACTAATCAAACGACATACTCAACTGGCTCTCAGCCATGGTCTGTAGCTGTTGGCGATTTTAACAACAACACCAATCTGGATATCGTTGTCGCTAATAGACATGACAATAGTATAAGTGTATTTTTCGGATATGGTAATGGCTCTTTTACAAATCAAACGAAATATTCAACTGGCTCTGGTCAATTATCTGTAGCTATTGGTGACCTTAACAACGACGCTCGACTGGATATCGTCGTCGCTAATGATGATAACACTGTAAGTGTCCTTCTCGGATATGGCAATGGCTCTTTTGCAAATCAAACAAAATATTCAACAGGGTATGAACCATGGCCTGTAACTATTGGTGATTTTAATAACGATACTCGATTGGATATCGTCGTTGCTAATTTTGGTGACAACACTGTAAGCATCCTTCTCGGATATGGCAATGGCTCTTTTGCAAATCAAACGACATATTCAACTGGTTCTGGCTCAGTTTCTGTAGCTGTTGGTGATTTTAATAACGACACCCAACTGGATATCGTCGTTGCTAATTTATTTGACAATACTGTAAGTATCCTTCTCGGATATGGCAATGGTTCTTTCATGAATCAAACGATATATTCAACTGGCTCTTCCCCATACTCTATAGCTGTTAGTGATTTTAACAACGACACCCTATTGGATATCGTCGTCACTAATTGGGATGACAACACTATGAGTGTCCTTCTTGGATATGGTACTGGTGTTTTTACAAATCAAATGATCTATTCAACCGGCACTAGTCCTTCATCTGTAGCTGTTGGCGATTTTAATAATGACACCCGACTGGATATCGTCGTCGCTAATCTGAATAGGTACAGTGTTAGTGTATATCTCGGATATCCCAATGAAGGTTTTCTAAACCAAATGAGACTCATAACTGGCAATGGATCTCGCCCTAAGTCATTCGCCATTGGAGATTTTAACAATGACAATGAAATGGATCTAGCAGTGGCGAATTCAGGCATTAACAACGTCGGTATTTTTCTAAGATATGACAATGGTTCCTTCGGAAATCAAGTAGCATATGCAACTGATTCTTCTCCATGGTCAATAGCTGTTGGTGACTTCAACAACGATACGATACTTGATATTGTTGTCGTGAATCGTGGCAGTGACAATGTTGGTATCTTTCTTGGATGGGGTAATGGTTTCTTTTCAAGCCAGAAAACTTTTTCGACTGGTTTAAACTCGCAACCAAACGCGGTTGCTGTTGAAGATTTCAACAACGACACCTTGCTAGACATTATTGTCGCTAATTATGGCACAAACAACATAGGTGTGTTGCTTGGTTATGGGAATGGCTCCTTCACAAGTGTCAAGCTTTTTTCGACCGGTTATGGATCTCTTCCGTTCTCGGTTTCTGTTGATGATTTAGACAACGATGGAAAATTGGATTTCGTCGTCGCCAATGAAGGTGCTGACAATTTAAACATTTTTTTACAGACCTGTTAATATTGCCACTGCTGCCTTAAGCTTTTTTTTCATTGATTCATTATTCCTAACTTCTACTTAGCGCTACTAATATTTCTTCTAACTATTTTTGTGTGTGAGTATATGTTGAGCATTAAAATATTTTACATGAAGATAAGAAATATCAAGTGAAGCTATGGCAATACGTCTAAATTTGACAAAGAATTTCGTCAGATGTATGACATGGATATGCCAAGCACATGATGATGTGTTTCGCTCTTGCTTAATGCTCTCATCATATGATTAGACAAGAGTTTCTTTTTGAGTGATATTACGATCGTAGAAACGAGAAATAATCTACAATTAGCTTTTATAGTTTTTTTTGAGACATAGAGGAAATTATATTTGACTGTTAAAGTATTCCTGGACGGCTTGGCGAATAAGGGGGAAATTGCTTGCATGGGGCATTGGTATTCTTTTGTATAATCTGGTTCATTGTGGGTGTGTGTAAAATTGAATTTTTAGATTACCAAGCATCCTTACGACGCGTTTCGGTCTTGCTTAAGGGCCACTCATCAGTTTTGTCATAACTATGATTTGCTTACAGGGATTCCTTATATATTGCTATTACGTGTTTGCGATTATTGTTTGTAGATATTGTGTTGATTAGTATGTATCTAGAATATATGAAAGTATGAAATACGTCTGGTTTCAAAGTGAACATATATCAAATGAAAGAAAGGAAAAGGAAAATTAACGAAACATGAACTAGAAGATGGTACCGATTCACATGTTCAATGGTCAAATATTTGAGCTTAAATAATGAAAAATGTAATAAATGGTCGTATTCGACATGTTGCACGTATTTAAGAGAAAAATAAATAGGAAGAAAAAAACAATGTTTATCTAGTAACAAGATCTAATGATAATAACAGAATATCCTCTATTGAGAACAAAACTGAGAAAGAAGCGAACAAACAAGAAGGAAACACTCTTCACAATTGAGATGCCTGAATGAAACAAATGTTAATGATTAAACCGTTCTTTCATTGTTGTACGAGCTGCTTCTGTGGTTGGTTGCATCCTGGTCAACGTATCTTGTGAAGGCTATCTGGGTATCAAAAGACTTTGTAAAGTGCGATTTAATATTGTACCAAGAATTGGTCGTGTATTTTTGAAATGTGATCCTGGTTAAACAGAACTTTTGCCATATTTGATGATATTCTTTTTTGAAATTTAATAATGGTCCATTTTCGAACGTGTAATGAAGATAAATTTGATCTTTATGTTCATAGTTTTTCGTTTTTCGAATTAATTGACAAAGACTCGAGATTTATGTTTTGTTTTCTCTTTTTGTTGGTCTGTAAAGTAACATATTATATAGTTGTTGATTGACTTCACTGTTTAATTCAGTCCATACACACATAGAATCATATTTAGCAAAGAATTTTTTTATATGATGTTGTATAAATTTTGGTGGATAACCGTTAACTAGTAATATCATTTCTGTACTTAATCGGTCCATATCAAAATCTTCCACATTGGAACAGTTACGTGCAGCTCGCACTAATGCAATATAAATTAGATTCACATGAACGTGTCTTGTCTGATCAGATTCATAAGGTAGAATATAGGGTTCTGAAGCTGATTTATGATAAATAGATATTTTTAAATGTCCATTAATATTTTCAATAGTAAAATCAAGATATTCTAATGATTGACTGATAGTAGTACTAATTGTAACATTTGAATCTGTTTTAATGGTTTCATCAAGTTCTTTCAGAATATCTTCTTTGGATAAATTAGTTGTCATAAATATGTCGTCAATATATCTATAAATATTTATGATTATTAGAGTAATAAAAAAAGTAACTAATAAATGCAAAATTAACCGTCCATAAATTTCATGATGTCTATTTTGGGGTTGAATTAATTTTTGCTCCCATTCTAACATATAAATATTTTCTAAAACCATAGTAAATGGTGAACCCATGGCACCACCTTTAATTGATTAGATGCCTTATTTGAATTTCCGGACATTCCTATAGTTTCCTGTTTATCAAAATATAGGAGGTATAGGAATTGAGTTTTTCGAGCAAGGGTTGGCAAGTGACACCAATATATTTAATGAATAGATGTTTAAATTCAAATACTATCGAATGATCATCTGTACCAATTAATCAATGTCTCCAATATCTCCTATACCTCCTCTATATCCATCAACAAAAAATGATACAAGCTACCGGAAATTCAAATAAGGCATCATACGCTTTAATTTGTCGATAATACTTATCTTTATAAGCAAATGAATTGGTATCTAAAACAACACATGCTAATTGAATCATAGTTTATATTTTGAGATTTCCAATTTTTCCATTTATTGAATAGTTTTTACAGAATCGCGTTAAAGCAGTAATAGTGCCATCATGTAGTATCATTGTGTATAAATCAGCAACATGAAAAGTTATAGATAATGTTGTTCAGGTGAGATCTATACCATTGATGAATGTAATATCTTTTGTCACATGATTATAAATTGGAGTAAGAAGTTGATCAAGAAAACTGGATATTTGTCTAGCAGGTGCATTAATTGAAGCAAGAATAGGTCAAACTGATAGTTCTGGCCATAAGAAACGTATCATAGAAAAAATATCTAGATAACAAACGAACGGTTTTACCTTATGTACTTTAAGATTGAAATAAATATGAGCAAATTCTAATGTATTTAGATTTGGATATATTTGTCTATATTGATCTTTCGTTATTTTTTACGCTTTAACAGATCATCAAGCAAAGTTAACACAGAATGTAAATCATCTGCTAATGGATAAATGCCATTGGTGATTTCTTGATATGCGTTTGTTTTTGTCATATAACTTTTAATTTTTTCTTCAGATTCATGTGGATCCATAAAGAAAAATAATTTGCTTTTATCAGTTTGTCAGACAGCAATATTAGCTTTGCATAATTGTCATCGCATTGATTTTATCATCTTGTACATATATCGAGCATGTCTTTCAAGTTTTTTTAGTATTGGTTTCGTATATAGCTGTTGAAGTAAATTTTTTATTACAGCAAAATATTCAATAGCAAGTGTATCACGTGTTGAAAACATGTAATCGGTAAGATTTTTAACATTTTCATTATAGAGGCGATTGTATGCTCGTTCAATAATTTTTTCCATACGTTGTCGATGAAAGAAATGCCTCTATTTCAAATTTATAAAATGTATTACAATCCGTCTCAGGTTTGATCTGATTCGCTATCAATATTGCCTAGCGATCGTCTTTACCTAACTACAGGCCAACGGAAAGTTTAAATTTTAATGTTTCTAAAATGATAGAAATGAGATTAGAACAAGTAAACTAGCGAGTAGAAAGCAAGTGTACATACACCATTGAACCACATGTGATCACATTAGTTGTAGAACGAAACAGAATCTATATATGCATCGTCTATTATAAACTTATTCACAGATACATGTGTCAATGAGGTGCTGTGTATATTTATTAATTATTGCTGTATATATAAATATACTTATTTCTCCAAGAAAAAGAGTTTGCATTAGATAAATCCAACTACATAATTTTAAAAATATCTAATTATGGAAACTATTCGTTTTGCAAAAAAAATTTGATTATATTATTTCTAAAATTTCATTATTTTCAATTTTAGAGTACCAATGTTTTAGGATTAAAACATATATACATTCTGTCTTTCTTGAGAAAAAGAAGTCTAAACTTTTTGAGAACGCTATATACTTCAAACTAAATTAATTTTATAAAAAAAATGTGATATATATTTTCTAGTGAATAGAAAACGAATCTTTTATATATTTTTTCCTATAAACGAGTTTCACAATCGCATTTCGTTTGTATATTGATCGAAGTAATGGAATGCTTCTAGACGCAAGAAATGTTTCACTAGAGACGTGATTCCAAACCAAAACACGTTAAGATGCGCTTGAAGTCTTAGTCCAGTCGTGTTTAGATGCGGTCTGTGCAAAATCGCGTGCAGACGTGGTTTTTATTGTCCTTTGACTGAGTCCAGACGCGTTTCATAAGAAAAACGCGTTTAAACGCACAATTTCTGCGTTTAGTGTTGACATGGGAATAAGCAATTGTTCATTCGATAATGTTATAATAGTATTGGCAAAATATAAACCAAGAAACATATCCGTATGGTTTCGAATATTTAATTTTCATTTGTTCCGATGCCATCGTTGTTCGTTGTATCGTCCTTTGACACCGGAGCTTCGTCGAAAAAAGATTTCAATTTTTGTTGTGTAATATAATCAGATCGTTCGATCATATGTTTTTCACGTACTTCAATAGCTACCACTACTTGTTTGAATATATCTGAATCTGAATTGTTTATCTTTAATTATCGGTAATAGCTACCAATTTCTTTTTTTCCATTTTTCGCTGTTTTATTTCAATAGCGTACTTTTTCTTTACCAGCTGCTATACTTAATTCAAGCATACCATATTTAAATCGGCCAATTTTTTTTAAACGACAAGCATATAATATTGTTTTTTGCTTGTTATCATCATCGTTAGTAGAAGATTTTTTCGATCGGCTAAGTATTTTATCAATTTTATTAAGTGAATAATCAAGAAGATTGAATGTCGGTGGTAAACAATTCGAATGGATGCGATATTTTAATATCTCAATTTGTTCTTCCATTTGTTTTGTGGAACTCACGTATATTTTCGAAGAAAATAGTGGATGTAAGTGTTAAGGTCAAGGTTTTCCGGCTCCCCCTCCCCCATCCCATTACAGACACATAACAACGGAAGAGAACATTACAGACATACCCCGATTACAGACCTAGCAACCGTGCACAAGAGACTTCAGATTCTATACAATATTTCAATGCTTTCAGAATTATTTGAAAAGAACTATTTTTTAGTTTACAAATAATGCATTAGCATAATAGGTTTGAAGGATATACGAAAGTTCCACATTTCAGCTTCAAAGAAGTTGCGCTAACAAGCTTTTTTATTATAAATTGCTTTCCATATATTACGAATAGAACGAATTTGTTGTTTATTAGGTTTCAAATCATAAACATATTGTACGAAACAATGATCTGTTGAGTCTAATTTTAACATTTTTTTATTATATTCAAATGGTTGCTTTAATTTATGTTAACCTTTTCCGACAACAGCTGTAACCATTGCTGACATTGTTGTAAAATTTAATGGAGGATTCATTTCAGATAGACATTGAGGTAATGGTGGATTGCCAAACTCTTGTAATGCTTCTGATCTTCTTGAAGTTGTCGTTGAAGAGTTGTTAGATGTTGTACGATTAATGTTTTTGAGCGACCATAAGTTTGATGCATACTAGACATAGCAGCCCATTTTTTTGATACGCGGCCGGACCAAATATTTTCTTGCATACTAATATCATAATAATACTTCCATTGACTTTCTCGTAATTGTGCATAGAATAGACGATGTATTAAATAAGCATATTGACGAATATAGTTAATTTTTTCACTTCTATTTAATCAGTTAACAATTTTATCAGCACCTTATAATGAACTGATTAACATTTGTTTAAATATACGATTGGTTACTTGCAAATAATCAGATATATAAGAATAGTCATTATTATGATTAATTTCTTTTTTAGATTTTGAAGGTTACTTGTCTGATGTTCCATTTGTAGTTACTTGTTCAATTTCATTATTGACCATCTTTTGTTTTTTTTCGTGATGGTTGAGAAATAGATAATTGACTTAAAGACTTATCAATTGTGTTTGATAATTGTTTTGATGATATTTCATTTCTTTTACGTTTGATTGATTCTTTTACTAAGAAGAAAGGTAGATATTACTTGATCAACTGGTACATTGACCTGTATATTATCATTAGCATCTTCTTTCATTTGTTTCTAGTTTTTCTGAAGGCTCACGTTTGGCTGAATTAAATCAGTGAGTCAATCTGGATCTAAACCTTTTCGACGAAGTAATCCACGCCGACGTTGTGCTTTTCCATCACCGCGGCTTTTTCCCTTGCGTTTTACCTCTTCGCCTTTCTGTGGTTGTGCTGGTTCCTGTATTTGCTGTTGTCCAGTCAACACTTGTGTTGGTGAAAGTAATTCATGCTAGTGACCTTGAGCATCTTCACTTGGTGTTTTTAAAATTGATTTCGTTGTTGTCATTGTTTTGTTTGTTTCAATATAATTCATTTATACAGAACACAAATATATAAAATGCAAAGAGAAAACATTAAATCTCGAAAAAGTAGGAGTCAACAATTATGGGATATCTAGTTTTAATAAAGTTTACAAAAAAAACCATCTACGTAACGTATAACAAAAGAAACAAAAAAATTTCTGAATTTCATAATTATAGACAGCCATTTTGTATTACGTCGATATTTTGGTCGATGAATGACTTCAATGTTTATATTATTGAGTTGTGGTTGATTTTTCAAATAGTCTTTCCATAAAGTTTTAATATTTTGTTGAAAATTGTATAGCTCTTCTTCATTTAAATCAGATGTAACGTAGCATAGTTGTTCTCTTTGTTGTTTTCATCGTTGTTTTATTTTCATTTCTTGATGTTGTTGATCATACTCGATAATTTCTTCACGCATTTTATCATAGGTATTTTGATTTAAATTTGATTTCCAATTGGAAATATGAAAATCTTGGAACAATTGCTCAACATGTTCTGTTATAAAAGTGATTGAATAGCCGTTATTTAAAAATACTATTTGAACATCAAAGCGTTCATTGTGAAAATCAGATACTTTGGAGCGAATTACTGCTGCATGCATAAGACATGCTTGAATTAATGTTGAATACATTACAGGTGGATGATTCGATATAAAAGATAATCCACGTGGTTCAATATCATTATCGTGATTAATTATAGTTCGAAGTTGGCTATTGATATGACTTATTTGAACATCGAGATAGGCGACATTTTTTCCAATTCAAAGTGCTATAGATAAATGAGGATTTTTTTGACGAACCATTCTCTTAAGAAGTGATTGAAGTTCTCATTTTGATTTATTTCAAGTAAAAAAACATTTCATTAAGATATCGGCCAAATATTTGATTTTAATTAACTAATGTTTTAACTAAAATTTGTTGCCAATAGAACATATAAATATTTGCTAATAGATGATTTAACGGTTGACCAAAACCACAACCTTTAATTTGTCGATAAATTTTGTTATCGAAAATAAAGTATTGATTTTGTAAAACAAAACGAATTAACTCAATAATAGCATCAACAGTTAATCCTTGTACTTGTCTATCTGGTACATAATCATAGAGAAAATGCTGTAATGGTTCCGTCAATTGCTCATGAGGCATAATTGTACATAAATGATTGACGTGTACAGTAGCAAATAATGTATTTGATTGTAAACGAGCTTCTTTGGTATAGTTTTCTAGTGCATGTACAGCATTACTAGCTTTGAAAAATGTTGTTGAACGAGTCGCTTGATCATAGATAGGTTGAAGAAGACGGTTGATGTAACAAGATATACCAAGAGTGAGTCCTAAGCAACACACCATGACAGGTTGAAATGGTATAGTACTTTATATACAGAAAGAAACACATTTTCTCAAAAGAATACAATGAAAACAAAAAAGAATACTTACTTGATGTGCATCCGGTAAAAAGTATACATAATCGATTTGAACCATTGATCACTGAACAGTCATTTGTTGAACTTGTATATCAGTCAGATACTGACGTTCATGTAAATCATTTAGTAATAAAGTAAGTTCTTCGACTATTTTGCTTAAATGTCTTTGAACACTATTCAAATCTGTTGCATTCAATTCTTGAATTAATAAATAAGTACCAGTTCGTGTCATATGTTGAAATACTTTGTGATCCATTTCACTTTTTTTACACCAATAAATTGCATTACTATTGAGTATATCCAGTAACATACCACCAGCATTCTTTACTTCTCGTTAAAAACATTGATCATCTATGGTTCGTTCATTAACTTGAATACGTTCTGGTTGCCCTACAGAGGAAGATAGAAGTATTAAGTTAACATCACCTCCACCGATATGTTGCCATGGTGGTTCATATTCAATCTCATTTAAAAGCCCCCCTCCCCCCTTTTAGAAAATCGAGCTTCTCCGAAAAATATCGAAGTTAACTTTCTAGTACAGGAAGATGCAGCGAAGTTTCCTTCTCCTCAGAATATGTATAGTTTTGTGGAAAATGATCAGATTTTCAAACACTTTTCACATGAAACTTTAAATCTACTACCATGTTTTGCGACAAATTTCCGTGGTTTTTAAAGATTTTCAGTTGCAGAAAAATTGCGTTCCCACTTGCATTTTCATTGAATAAAATATTTTTTATAATAATCAGCATGATAGATGGCGTTAGCTACCCCTCATCTATTACGTCCCTTAAAACGGTTCACTGGAATATACCATTGTAATATGATTTGTTCTGGATTTAAATGAAAATATCCATTTCTGAAACTTCTTTAGCATTTTTCTCAAAACACGGTTTCTAGACAGGAAAATTGAAATAACTTCCACTTGACTCGGCATATAACCGATGTTCTTTTTTGTTTTAAAGATCTTAAGCAGAGCTAACTTTTTATCCGACGGATTTTTGATATTGGTTCCCAGGGCTGAGAAAAATAGGGTTTGCTGTCGTAGAATAGCATTTTTTTATGCTTATTTTGCGAGCATATCCACAAAATTGCTCATAAAAAATAAATGGAAGGCAGTTTCAAAATTCCGTCCGATGAAAAGTTGCGTACAGAGGCTAGCTACAATTGGAAACCAGCCTGAGCTCTGCACCTTTTCTAACGAGAGGTTATTTCGATTCTCCTGGGAGTTAGGAAAACAAGCCGAATCTTCAATCTAGTCAGGCATATCATGGTGAAATTTTTACCACAAGCGTTTCTCGTCAAGATAAATCATTCCCCTTAATGAACTTATCTCATTTGTACCATGGTATTATTCGTGAATAAGCCGATGAAATTTATGAATTAAATCTGTCATATCGTTTACCACTTTTTATACTAATGTGATAAAGTTACTGATCTGTATATATCCTAGAATAGTACTATATGAAATGAAAAAAAGTCAATTTAAAATTTACAAAATATGTTCAAATTTTCTTCACAAGTCATTGAATATATGTAAATAAACTAAGAGAGATGTAAATACTATAGCAAAACATTTTGTATCTGTGTAGTTATACATCACAGTTATATAACGAAAAGCAGACGTCATCCCTGACAACTGTGACAATAGAATTAAATTCGGTAAGTGAAAACAACAAAAAGACATGCGTTCAAAATCCGATGTTAAATCATCAACCTCACCAGGAGATGAAAATATATCAAGCAAGTCTATCTGCCAGAGGTTCATCATATAAGAGTACTGAGAAACGTGGAAATCGAAGAAAAATTCTCAGTAAAGGAACTGCCATATTCTTGGATTGAAATGGAGTTTGTCATTCTTCTTTCCTTGGGCACATAGATCGAAGAAAGAGTAAAGAATTTTTTCACCAAACCACATTATATAAAAATGAAAAGAATAATAGTTCAACGGAAAGCAAAATAAACACACAAGTCCAAAAAGAAAACCTAAGTAAGAAAACTTAATTTGACCTTAAACCGCTGTTTTTTTACAAATTGTTTCATGCACTGCAACACAAACGTAGACAATCAAGTCATTCATTGATTCCGCTTCGACCGATGGGACAGCAACTTCAGACAGTCGCAGTGACCTTACGCAAAACTATCTGAATCCACAGGAAGATACGAATAAATGTCTTTTAACAAGGAACTTGATTCACTGAAAAAAATTGAACCAAAGAGAAGTCATCATATAGTACTAAAGCGGCCGTTGGCCATCGCAATCGCTTAAGACACTTCTACCAATCTAGTAGTACTATTCTCATAGTGCATCGAGACAAACATCTTTACTATTGATCACAACGAATTAAATAAAAATTCTGGAACCTAAGTACCCTATGAGTTTCGAAAATGATTGCACTTATTGTATTCAGTAGAGATTCTAGTAGAAGAATCGATGTTGCTACTATTGTGTTGATCGACGAAATTAATTCATCACGCGTAAAACAGATCTTTATATACCCGAAGGCGTGAGAGACGACAACAAAATAACGGTCACGTCTCATATTTGCAATTTCAAGATGAACTTTTAACAACTATTTCTGAAATTTTACTTTTTAACAGTCCTCTTTTTATTATAAATAGAATGACAACGTGTATTGTGAAGCTTTTTATAGAGTGTATACAAGTAGCCATAAATTATTACCTAACAGTCGTTTAAATCGAAACATCATTTAGTATCTGTCCTTCTTTCATACATGAAAATAAATCCTGTTTAGCAGACTAAGAATTAAAAATAAATTTGTTACCTTGATATGCTTGTAGCAGATGTAATTTGCTTAACATTTAGTTTTGAAATGAGCAAATAAACAATGAGTATTTCAAAAGAAATAAAAGAATTAATAATATTGGTTAGAGAAACATTTATAAATGAATAATGCAGCTACTCTGGCGAAGCGGCAGCATTCCTCGTCTCTGTATTTTTAGTTCTTCAGTATATTCGAGACGACAGAGATTTTTTATACATCCTAATCACAACAGGAGACTATAATTTCCTCATCAAAATACTTAAATTACAAAAAATTAATCGTTACAAGCACACTCGTACGTAAAAAGCTGACAGTAATCAGCAACAAATGGTACTTGGAATGTGTCTTGCGTCAATTTGGTAAAAGGAGAATCAACTGACATTATCATACAATGTAACAATCGGATCTGATGTCTAATAAAACAGCAACTCTCCTTGCTGATATGTTGGGAGCCACAAAGAGACACTGTGTAAATCCATTGATGCATTCAACGAAAAGCCTTTCAGAAGCACAAATAATCCACAATATCATAGAAACAAAC
>CAJNOP010002220.1:0-17319 GCA_905250075.1 Rotaria sp. Silwood1 | reverse complement strand
TTCCTTATTCTAAGGACAAGTACTTGTCATGTTCGGGCCGATCCTAGGGTTATCGGGGGTGCTCTATCAAATGATGGGTAGATGTATGAATTCCCTCCTCGATCTCCGTAAAGAAATAGAATATCGCGCTTTCAACGGTCAATGGAATGGACCAATGAGATTTTAGGAGGACTTTTCCTCATTACTGTAAGGACAAGTACTACTCATGGTCAGGTCGCGCATAGGGTTACTGGAGACGCTGTATCAAATGATGGGTATATATATGGGTCTACTCCCTGCTCATAAGTGATGAAATAGAATACCAAGCAGAAACGAGGGATAGCTGTGAGAAGTATTAGCGCCGCACTCTTGTCTATTATGTTAGGTAGAGGTCATAAATTTACTGGTACACATGTGCGTGTGACGCGAAACAAAACAGTGTATAATTAAGAACGCTATGTACAATTTGATTGGATCATCTTTTACCAGTTAGATTTCTGAAAGGCTTCTCTTCCTTATTTTATAGACAAGTACTAGCCATGTTTGAGCCGATCTTAGGATTATTGGGGACATTCCATCAAATAATGGGTATATGTGTGGGTCCTCGGTTTGTGTTTCACGAAGAAATTGAATATCATGTTCTGTGTGGTCAATTAAATGGGTCAATGAGATCTCAGTGGGATTTTCCTTCCTTATTGTAAACACAACTACTCGTCACGTTATGGTCGATTCTAGTGTTAGTGGAGATGTTCTATGAAATGACGGGTATATGTGTGGGCCTGCGGCTTCGAGTCGATCAAGAAACAGAATTCGGTGATTCGATCGGTCAAATGAAGTTGAGCGATGAAATTGTAGGAGCCGTTTTCTTCCTCATTTCGAGACCATGTTGGTGTTACGTTTTAGTCGTTTCTGAAGTGTCGGAGGTGCTCTTCTAAAGGACCTACATATCGAAGTGCTGGGATTTTCTGATAGCAGTAAAGTGCTATCTGGCCATCTGATTTGTGAGTTGAGATGGATCGATAATCTGGTACATCGTTCTCACTTAGTTAATAGTCGAAAAGAATGGCTGTTTCGTTAGGTTGTTTCGGGATAGATGTATTATCAGCTAAACGGTTGTTGACAATCGGTGGATACGCTATTGGATAGCATCTAGCGTGTAGGGTACATTACAATGGTTTATGGTATGCTTGTTTACAGTCCCTGTGTTGGTACCATGCGCGTCAACAACCATTGTTCATAGTCATTGTTTCCGATTGTTGTAATGCAACGTATCCTGTTATTAACTATTGGCAGAAGGAAGCGCCGTAAACTGCTCATGAATACGTCGTTTTATGTTGGCTTACAAAGAGCGTATACGGGTGCTATTTCGTTACACTAGCCGTTTACGACTGACTATTACGGATGTCATGTACACTGACTGTAATATGCCGTGGAGCGTCGTTTACAGTTGTGGTTGTAAAGGTCTGGCGGAAATGCTCACTCTTGTCCTCCATAATTAGTTGGCATATGACTGTGCACAGCCGAGCATAATTGACCTGGGTATTGACCATATGCTTAATGTTGACCCTCGATGATACAGATGACTTACCTATTGCTGATCCTCATACGTATTAATCATCTACTCCATGGTGAGCCTCATCAAGATAGATTACCGAATTGATGATTCTCCTTATAGATATTTATTAACTACTCAATGTGGATGCTTAATATTATAAATGATATTACGCATGTGAAATTATCGGGGAAAGAATAAATGCGCATGTTTTGGAAAATTCTAGCCTAGAAAGCGTTGGTTGGGTAACAGTAAAAATTGTGGGTGTAGGTGGATGATTGGTACGGATAAAGCAAAGAATCAAAACCACACTCAAACGTACACCCATACTCAGACCCACATCCAAAATGTGCTTTTCTTATTTCGGTGAACTCTAAATATTATCAATTTATCTCTCGACACTTGGTTAACTAGTATCTGGAGTCGATAAATAAAGCTGACATTACCTGTATGATCATCTGACTGTGCCATCCCCTAATCTTTTTCTCTGGCTTATGCATTATGTATTTGTACGGACACTTTTTCAATATTCCCTTCTTATACCTCCAATGTTCGCTAATACGCTTTTTTGTGTCGACGAGTGTTCTCTAGTAAAGCATTATAGCGAACAGTGAAACATTCCTAGCCAAACGAATAAATAAGAAATTTTCGATAGAATACATTATGGCATATGCTTTTAAACGAAGCAAAGAGACCCAGCCACAGCTTGCTAGAATTTGAACAGTCTCCACACGAGAACTGATAAAACCAAAGTCATTTTGCGAAACTATCGTTGACATTGTGCAATAAAAGAGAGCATTTAGCTAACTAACAAAACCATGAGTGGCTATCCAGAACATCAAAATATTCCGTATTTGTTATTCAAAACTTCCGATGATTTTGTAAGTGTGATATAATGGTTTCGTGTACATTGTACGAAACCAATACTCGTTGTGTATATACAGTACGAAACTACCGCTAGTTCCGTAAGTGGTAAAATAGAGTCGCATACATTATACGAAACCATTGATAGTTCCATAGTATATCTAAAAGTTCCGAGTATAGAACACGAAACCATCATTAGTTCCGCATCTAGTAAAATGGTTCCGTAGAAATTTTACGGAACTATGGATGGATTTTCAATCTTTATTTTGGTTCTAGACACATTCTACGAAACCATTGATAGCTTCGTAGAACATCTAGAGGTTCCGTATGTAGAATCTGGAACCATCCTTAGTTCGGCAAGTAGTAAAATGGTTCCGTACAATTTGTACGGAACTATTGATGGATTTGCAATCTTTATTGTGGTTCCGGACACATTCTACGAAACCATTGATAGTTTCGTGGAACATCTAGAGGTTTCTTATGTAGAATCCGAAATCATCCTTAGTTCCGCATCTAGTAAAATGGTTCCGTAGAAATTTTACGGAACTATGGATGGATTTTCAATCTTTATTTTGGTTCTAGACACATTCTACGAAACCATTGATAGCTTCGTAGAACATCTAGAGGTTCCGTATGTAGAATCTGGAACCATCCTTAGTTCGGCAAGTAGTAAAATGGTTCCGTAGAAATTTTACGGAACTATTGATGGATTTTCACTCTTTATTTTGGTTCTGGACACATTCTACGAAACCATTGATAGTTTCGTGGAACATCTAGAGGTTCCGTATGTAGAATCTGGAACCATCCTTAGTTCCGCATCTAGTAAAATGGTTCCGTAGAAATTTTACGGAACTATGGATGGATTTTCAATCTTTATTTTGGTTCTAGACACATTCTACGAAACCATTGATAGTTCCGTGGAACATCTAGAGGTTCCATATGTAGAATCTGGAACCATCCTTAGTTCGGCTAGTAGTAAAATGGTTCCGTACAATTTGTACGGAACAATTGATGGTTTCGCAAAAATTATAATGGTTCTGTATACAGTATACAAAACCATTGATGTTTTCGTAAAGTATCTAAAGGTTCCGTATACGTGATACGAAACCATCGATAGTTTCGTGAATAATGCAATGGTTCGGCATATCTTTACGGAACCATGCATAGTTTCGTAACTGTTGGAAAGGTTCCGGAGACATTTTACGAAACCATTGATAGATTCGAAATGCATACAATAGTTTCGTATATTTTATACGAAATCATTAAAAGCTTCGTCATTTATCTGAAGGTTTTGTATATATGTCACAAAACCATTGGCAGTTTCGCAGAGCATCTAAAGGTTTCGTATTAGTTCTACGAAGCCATTCATAGGTGCATAAGCGCTCTAATAATTACGGAAAGGTTGTACGAAACTAGCCATGGTTTCGTAAAAGATATACCGAACCATTACATCATTTACGAAACTATGAACAGTTTCGTATAGTGCATGCCGAACCTTTTCATGTTTTACGAAACTTTTGATAGATCCGTATAAGATATACGGAACCTTTGTCTGTTCCACGAAACTATTCAGAGGTTTCGTAAAACATCAAAAGGTTCAGTATAAATTGTACGAAACTATTCATAGCTTTGTAAACGATGTAATGGTTCGGTATATCTTTTACGAAACCACGGCTGGTTTCGTGCAACATCTCCGGAACCATAAGAGCACTTATGAAACTATGAAAGGTTTCGTAGAACTGCTACGGAACCTTTAGATGCTCTACGAAACTCTCAACGGTTTCGTACGAAGCCTACGAAACCTCCGAAAGTTCAGTACACAATGCACGAAACTCTAGGAGGGTTTCGTCGTGAAACTTCGAAGCCTTCGTCGGTTTTCGGAACTTAAAAAGGTTCAGTATGAAGACTACGAAACCTTTTTCATCCCACGGAACTTAAAATGGTTTCGAAAACCATTGCGAAACCTTCAAAGTTTGGTAGAACACCTTTTTTTTTTTACAGTGTATAGATCAGAGGCTTAATGAGAAGTGATGGAAATCGAGTATTATTACCATTGTAAAACATGTATCGATTTTAGTGATTATTCACGGACTGGCGTGAGATGAGCTCTAAAATTCGAGTTTACAGGGTTTCGAGCTCACTTTTTTGACTTTTATCTATCTATCTTTTTCATCGATACCTAGTAGATACTGTCGCCTGAATTACTTTAACTAATGATCAGTGGTTGAAAAAGCAGAGAGCAAGGTCCTAGTATATCAAAAAAATAGTACTTACACATTCTTATTTCTCAATGTAAATTTTTTTACGGTTATAGTCTGTCTTGACAACTCATGCTTGTTGATTGGAACAGATGGAATTCAGATTCATTTTCATGGTTAGGAAAGTCATTTCTTCTTATTTTAAAAGTAATTTTCTTCCGTTATATTTTTATTTTTTTCTTAAGTTTGAGTGCCAATGGTACCTTTGTCAGGCAATGAAAATAGAATGACGATAAAAAGCATACATACACTCTTTCAATTATTTCTTTCATTCTCTTTTGCCATTCGAGATACTGACACGATAAGACGGCGTTACTGAAGGAGTGATTATTTTCATTAATCATCTTTTGCTGTGACAGTATCTCGACAAACAAAAGAAAAAGAAAAAAAAAAGAGAATGTGTATATGGTTTTTATCGACATTCCGCTTTTATTGTCTGACGAAGGTACCATTGACTCCCAAACTTGCAAAGAAAATAAAAATATAACGGAAGAAAATTACTTTTAAAATGATAAAAAAATGACTTTCCTAGCTATGAAAATGAATCTGAATTCCATCTGTTCTCATCAACAAGCATGAGTTGTCAAGACAGACTATAACCGTAAAGGAACCTACATTGAAGAATAAGAATGTTAAAAACATTTTTAAGATATTGCAGTCATCAGGGTAAATAAATTACACAGCAATTTAAAAGAGATGAATCTTCATCTGTGGCATCACATTAAAGAATATCTTCTCAAGATCAATCTGTTCAAGTCATCTTCAAGTACGGAACAAACTTTAGCTACAGAAAAACTTGCAACACACATCTTTCTCTTTGCTTTGCCTTGTTTTCTTCTCATTATTGCAATCGCTACGGCATTTGTTATTCGTACCACATATAAAGCTGAATACATCCCATCGTCTACAAGATTTCAACATCTGGCACAAAAATATTCGACAACATTAGATTGTCCATGTTCAAATATTGGTGTCTCTTATGAAAAATTTGTCTCAACATATGTCAGCTTTCATCAAGTATGTTCGAGTCATTTCATAACACGGTCGTGGATCGATGCAATCTTCGAACAAAACCATATTTTCTCATCCAAATATATTGAATTTCACAACACTTTAAGCTTTTTCTGGCAAACTATCGCTGATTTGTGTTCAATTAGTAATAAAACATGGATTCAAGTCACTAGCAGCTATGGTTCATTATACATTCTCAGTCCAAAAGCAGTCAGTAAGAATTATATTCTCCAACAAGCATATTCAGATCTTCGCACTCATATCGCATCTGCTCAAGCAACATTTTCTCGCAATTTATTGGCTATTCGTGGTACCATTGCTGGAAATCAGTTTGCATCTGCTTTAGGCACAAACTTTTATTTAGATTATGCAATGTCTAATTTGGAAAGCTGGAATTCATTGCGAATGGTACCACGAGTAGTCGATGGCTGTTCATGTATCAATGTCACTGGTTGTCCACGACCAGCAACTATCAACAACACACAAGGTGACACATTGATTGTTCCTGGTATGATTATCGATTGTTTGTTGGTTGATGGTACTCTTGCATCAACACTCGAATGTTATTACAATCAATCATGTTTATCTCTTTTACATGGATCATTGTCAATAAATGTCGCTCCTCTATCAAACACTGCGAATGTGCAATTTTCATCGAATTCGACTGTTCAATCACTTGTTGAACAGCTAATGATCAATGATCTGAAAATTGACATTGCTTTTGATTTATTCTACAATTACTGTCGACCATTGGTATGTTACTATTATTATTCGAACCGTTTTAATGTGATATTCATTTTGACAACAATAGCTGGAGTGTTTGCAATATTATCATCAGTATTACGATTTTGTGCTGTTGTATTTGCAAAAGCTATTTTACGTTACAAAGAGAAGATGAATGCGAAGAAAAGAGCAATTGATCGAGTCGAACGTGATCAAGAGCAGCAAAGTATGCTTCCTATTCCATATTCTATTTGATCTTCCTCCGAATATTGAAATATTCTATGTTCCTTGTAGGATTTGGTTTGGGTTTCTATCTTCGAGCTGGGGGCAAAATACTTTTCAATAAGATAGTCGAATTTAATCTCTTCGAAAGCAGAACTATGAACAACAATAAGAAGTCGGAAGAACAGTTGATCACACGAATATTTCTTCTCATTCTGTTTGGATGCATCATTGGTGTTGGATTCTACATATTTCTCTCAGAAAATCAGGAGACTGTGACGATTTATCAACCAACTGTCGAACAATATCGAAATTTGTCTCATGATCATGCAGAAACTCTACTATGTCCTTGTACACAACTATCAACTTCATATGAAACGTTCGTCAACATCACCTTCGTATTACATCAGGTGTGTTCGAGTGACTTTGTCTCATCCAAATGGCTTAATTATCTGCTGCTGTTTGACCCAACACGTGTCCCAGTTTGGACGGAAACGTATTTTTCAAGAGATTTCCGAATTTTTGGCGCCGCATATTTTCAATTTCTAGCTACATATTGTTCATTGGTTCGTCTGAGTATTGCAGATGTTCAAACTACGCTCAGAACAACAGCATTCATAAGCAACAATGTGCCATCCCCTGAACTATTTACTCAACGAACTGAGGCATTGTTTGAAACTATAAATCGTACTACACGCAACAATTTTAATCGAATGGTCATCTGGATAAATATTGTCAACAACATTAATAATTTTCTGTCTGGTAGTAATACCAATTTTGCTACAATACTTCAGAATAATCAAGTATTCGTTACAGATGCATTCTTTGAAGATGTGCCCACGATCTATAAAAAAATGATTTCCTTGACACTCTCTTGTATGTGTAGTATATTTATTGATAGTTGCCGCCTGAATCTTTTTTTATATAAGAATGAAACCAAATTTTCAAATGACGTACGTGATTTCAAAGAAATTCCTCTTGGCTGTATACCTATTGCCTGCCGGAGGCGTCTTCGGACGTCTACAGGGTCCCAATTTTGCTCGCAAAACGTGGGAGGCGTCCCTGGGCTGCCGGTAGCCAAACCGTCTCTTTTCTAGGTTAGCCACCTATTAATGGGACTTTAAACTCTATTGGCTAACGAACAAGATCAAAATCAGTGCATCAACGCACTTAAAACAACGTTCTTCGGTGGGTGGAATGTACGATCATGTTTTCGTCAAGCAAAGAAAGAGCTCCTAGTCAAACAACTCAAGAAACATCGTATTCAAGTGGCAGCTCTTAGTGAAACAGCAATGTATGACAATGGAACAACAGTCATTGGTGATTATACTTTCATCTATTCTGGACACTCAAGCACTGACAAAACTCATTCAGCTCATGGAGTAGCCGTTTGTCTCAACAAGCAAGCAACTACAGCGTGGAAGAACCTTGGTTCAATTTGGGAAGCCATCAATGAACGTATTGTTATGGTCCGTCTCGCATGCAAGCCAATCAACGTCACGGTCATCGCCGTCTATGCACCTGTAAATCCGAAAAACCAACAAATGGCCAGCACAACAACAGATCCCTTCTACACCGATCTACAAAGTACCTTAGATAAAGTGCCAAGAAGTGATATGGTTCTCATCATTGGTGACTTCAATGCACGAATTGGTATGCAACAACATACAACAAGTAGAACTGTAGTTGGTCCTCATGCTGTGGATACAATAAACAACAACGGCGAACGTCTAATCGATTTTTGTTCCCTAAACAACCTCGTCATATCCAACACATTCTTTCAACACAAGCCTATTCATCAAAAAAGTTGGATGCATCCTGGAAGCAAGGCATGGCATATGTTGGACTACACACTTGTAAACAAACAGTTTCGAACGAGTGTCGAAGATGTTCGAGTTCATCGTACTGCCGCTGGTGCAATTGGTACCGATCATCACCTTCTTCGAATCAAACTCAAATTCCACTTGAAGAGTAGAAGAAAAGTGATCAAATCTCAACCATTACGCATCGATCGAAAGAAACTCAAGAATGAACAACACAAGTTAGCTTTCCAAGCACAATTAAACAATCGTCCTCAACAACAACACACATCTACTACCTCGACAATTGACGACAAGTATAATGCTTTTGTGGATTATGTACGTCAAGCAAGTAGAGCAAGTTTTCAAGACGACCAAGCTGGTAGAAAATATAAAGAATGGTTAACGGACGAAATTCTCGACCTTGTTGATAAGAAAGCTAAAGCCTTTCTCGATTGGCAGAACTTTCGTGATACCCGTCTCGAATCAAAATATCGTACGAGTTATCGTCTACTACGAAATCTAGCAAAGAAGAAAATTGAAGAAAGACAAGTAGAATATTGGGATGAACTCAGTATGGAAATAGAAAATGCCATCAAGCAACACGATCCAGCAACAGCATACTCAATGATTCGTCGTCTAAGAGGAGGAAAGGCCAAAATTGAAAACCTTCCTATTTTCGACAAAGATGGAAATTTGCTAACCAACTCAAAAGAAAGATTAGACCGATGGAAAGACTATTTTAACGGTCTTCTAAATGTGCCATCTAATGTAGACTCGACGACAATTCAACACATTCTTCCTGTTGCAATAGACCCAATTGAACAACGACGACAAGACAAAACACCAAGTCTTAAGGAAGTTCAATGTGCAATCAAGCAAATGAAAAACGGCAAAGCACCTGGAAATGATGGAATTTCAGCAGACATCATCAAAGCGGGAGGTCTTCCGGTGGCAAAATGGCTTCATGAGATCTTTGTGGACATATGGGAAGATGAAACAATAGTTGAAGACTGGTCAATAGCAATATTGATTCGTCTCTACAAAAACAAGGGTGACAAAAGGATTTGTGACAACTATCGTGGAATATCTCTTTTGGTGGTGACAAGCAAAATCTTCTCTAGAATTATCCTCAACCGTGTTCAAGCTCTCCTTGACAAACAACTATTGGAAGAACAAGCTGGTTTTCGATCCAACCGTTCAACAATCGATCAAATATTTATTCTCAAAATGATCATGGAGAAATCTCGTAACATCAACAAGCCTCTTTTCATGGTATTCATCGACATTATGAAAGCTTATGATTCTGTCGATCGTGCTCTTCTGTGGAAAATATGTCGTCATTATGGTCTTACTGACAAAATTGTTCGAATGCTTCAGCTACTATATCAAAATACGAAAGCCCAAGTCCGAATAAATGGAGAACTCTCTGATCCTTTCAATATCAACTCAGGAGTCCAACAGGGCGGTATTCCTTCTTGCATCCTCTTCAATGTGCTACTCGACTTCATTATTCGTCGTGTCATCGAGCAAGCCAAAATCCTTGGCATAAGTGGAATTAGATTAGCATATGGTAGCAACGACTTTTTTCACCCTGACAGTGAACAATATGAAGATTTGGACATTTTACTTTTGATCTATGCTGATGACCTGGTCGTCATGTGTGAGAACAGTACCGATCTTGAACTCTTTATACGATGTTTCGAACAAATAACACAAGAATTTGGTTTGACAATGAGTGTGAAAAAGACATGCATTATGTCATTGAAACAACTAGAACACGACATTACAACAAACAAAGTCAATAGAAATCAGGAAGTCCATAATTCACACTTGAACATTACCATTCGAAACGAAACAATCGAAAGTGTCAACGAATTTCGATATCTGGGGTGCTATTTCACAAGAGATCAATCGCTAGACAAAGAACTTGAAACTCGTCTTTCCAAAGCCTCAACAGCATTCAATATGTTACGTCACGTTATATGGTGTAGAAAAACCGTCTCTATTCAAGCAAAATTAAGAATTTTTCGTGCTTGTGTCCTTCCTGTTCTCCTATATGGCAGTGAAGTGTGGTCGACAACAGCAGCTCAAGAACAACGTCTCAATACCTTCTACTTCAAATGCCTGAGAACCATAATTGGAGTAAATCTAGGTGATCGTTTGCCAAATGAACAACTACTACAACTCACTGGTCAACCACATCTAAGTGATCTTCTTATTAGAAATCGTCTTCGTTGGTTCGGCCATGTGAATCGAATGCATACAGAGGACAACGAACCTTCAATGGTCAAGAAAATAATGTTCTCTCATTTCGCTCATGCTAACAAGCCAAGAAATATGGGAACTCGAAAACGATGGCAAGATAAAATAACAGAAGATCTTGAAAAACTCAATATTCGAAATTGGCGACGCGAAACACTTGACAAAGACAAATGGCGGGGGACAATCAACAGATTCGTTCATTCAAATGATCCCTCTTCAAACATCTCCGAAGTTGTACAACAATACAAGCAAAAAGCAGACAAACGAAGAGCTGCATCAAATGTACCTCTTCCTCCCAAGATCACTGAAGTTCTAATCAAGCAAGGGTTAAAGAACACAGATGGTACATATACATGTCCGAATTCAAAGTGTACGAGAAGAACTTTCAAAGCACAAGGTATTACTAGACATGTTAAAGCTTGTGCACCAGAATGGTGTAAGAAACACAAAATTCCAACGAATTGAACATCGATATCAATACCACCCAAAAGATGAAACTCATTCACGTTTACATGCAAGACGAAGAAGCTGAATCTCTCTACCCTGTACTTCATGATGAATATCACTCAAAGCAGACTCGCAAGGTCTGAAGGTTATATTCGGAAAGCAGTACTCGGTCCTGGGACTCTACGATGATCAAACAAGAAATCAACTGAACGAACACTTTCACTTCTACGTGAACACAAACTCCTTTTCTATTTTCCTTATTTCTTTCTGTGTGTTTTTCTGTGTATTTTTGTCTTTTTGATCTTCACCCGATACCAGTGAGGTAAGGGTATAATAAACTAAACTAACTGTATACCTATTATTGGTTTCAAAAACTCCACAATCAATTGGTGGTATCAACAAGAGTACATCGATGATATTCGTGATACATATGGAATAGTTATTCATAACCAG
Source organism: Rotaria sp. Silwood1 (assembly GCA_905250075.1). Taxonomy (NCBI): domain Eukaryota; kingdom Metazoa; phylum Rotifera; class Eurotatoria; order Philodinida; family Philodinidae; genus Rotaria; species Rotaria sp. Silwood1. Next base: position 5,746 of record CAJNOP010002220.1, on the reverse strand, counting down.
ATTCCACCAGCTATCGAATCACTCAATCTATCCATGTCAGTTGACATTGAAGGACAAACAGTTAATGACTTGTTGAACCAAATGTTCATTGAATCAATCATCAAGAGCAAACCAAGTTTTGATGTCTTATACAGTCAATCAGCTCCCAGTGTGTGTTCGTACAAGGTTGTTAAACGACGAGACTTTTTCGTTGCTCTTCTGTTATTGTTCTCTGTCTGTGGTGGACTTAATCAGGGTCTTCAATTAGTGGTACCTTTCATAATGAAAATTGTTCTATTGTGTTATAAAGAAGGAAAAAAATCGAATATCAATCAAAGACATGGTCAGTTTCATTTTGTTACTCTCATTCTGATTCATATTGTCAACATGAATGCTTTTATTGTTTACTTTAGATCAAAATAGGACTGATCATATATTCAAACGAATGTCGAAAGGTATTATTGTCTCAGTCAAGTCGTTCAATATAGTTGAATCAAAAATAAATGATGGATACTTGCAAATTATCTATACACGTGTTTATGTCATTGCATTGATAACTTGTCTCAGTTTGGTAATATTTTTCACTGGAATTGTTGAACGCACGCGCATAGAAATAGTATTGATTTCCTCATTAGCAGAGTACGAACACCTCATTGAATTCGGCTCTGCTAGTTTGGCCTGTCCATGTACACAAATCTCGATTCCTTATGCTAATTTTATCACTGAATTACGAGCGACGTTCCATCAAGAATGCTTACGGCAGATAGTGAATAATGCTGCCACAGTAGGCTCTAATTTTGAAGGCAATTTTCTCGAGAGGACGTTAAGCTTCGATTTTTGGAAATACTTATTCATCGAAGGTATTTCTAAATTATGTGCTCTGGCGAGAGACGAGGTCGAAAATAGCATTTTGAACTTTCAGTCATCACCAATGTTTGCCTATCAACTTATTCCTCAAAATTTATTCGAACAAGAAATCATGACAACAATATCTAATTTCCAAAACACAATATCAGTCGTGTTTATTCAAACAATAGATCTTATTCGCTCTGTTATTCATAATAATGCATTGATAGGTATGTTTTCAACTAATTGGAATATCACTATTGACGATTTTAATTCATCGTGCCTTATTCAACCAGTTTTCTATACTGAAATGAATACCAAATCAACGTGTATCTGCGCAATAAACCGATTTTGTCCGAAGCCAGTCACATTGATAAATTCTGCAAATGAGATTGTTTATTCGCCTGCTGGAATAGTTTTCAGCTGTTCTATTATCGAATCACTTCTACAATCGTCATTGTCTTGCTTTTACTCTGCTGAGTGTGTCAATGAGTATCGTGGCTTGGCAGGTTTGACGGGCACTGTGGAAGATTGGATTGAGCTTGGTTATAGAATGATTCTAAACAGTTCATCAACACGTTTTGAAGTAAATGATACAATTGAAAGATTAGCATATGAAATGTTCATCGAATCATGGACCCATAATATATCATATGAGATGTTTTTCAAATCATGTGCATCAAACTACTGCACCCGTACTTATCATTACCGATTCAATATTTTGGAAGTGATCATGACATTTCTGGCCGTTTCTAATGTTATTGCTAGCGCATTACAATTCATTATTCCTCGTATAGCTTTCGTGCTTAGTAAGATTGTACGCCGTGTTCGTGTTCGACCATTGCAGAGTAACTAGAAACATGAATCGTTTATTGGACCATTGCTTGCTTTATCTCCAATGAAATTTGCTTTCGCCATCTGCTTTTTAAAACCCAACATACAATAAAAGTTAAATTTTGGATCTCCAGTTTGTTGAGAGGAGAATATAGTCACTGAAGTCTCAAGGATGATGGTGAAAGTGGGTGAATATAATCAAATAAAAGCTGTTAGTCCAATCTCTTTGGGATTAAAACTATTAATGACAGGAAACCTGCTTTATTCCATATATCTTTGGAACCATTTAATCTCTAACTTTTAGTAGTCAAAATCTTTGCAAACAAGCTATTGATATATTTTCATGAAATATTAATGACCCATAATCACGATTCCTTCGTTAAATTGTCTGTCATAGTATGTGATTCTTCTCAAGTCCGGCTGTCAATGTCTGTGATCGGTTAAGTATGAGTTACTAATGAGTAGTTAATTAATGAAAAGTTAGTTAATTATTGTTCATCCTAATTAATTAATGAATTTGCTTATTAATCAGTTAACAAGTCCGTCACGGTTTGTGATGTGTTTTGCCTCTCCGTCTGTTACGGTCTGTGAGAGGGGGGGGGGGGGGGAAGTAGATACCAATATCTGCCTATATACAATTCAACACTCCTTTCAGATCCTGTCTCACGAAAGAAGGGTTCAACAAAAAACTGATCCTATTTACTTGAGCACGATTATAAATTACAGTATTAGACCATATAATCACAAGAATATGTCTGAATAATCCACACACACAAATCTCATACACATCAGCGCTCGCATCAACGTTCACATGTATACACACAGTCGCACCCACGTGCACACTATAATAATAATTTAGGTCACAGGTTGTTTTTTCTACAGCCAAGTTCACTCATACCGCACCAATTATTATAAGCAATCAAGCCGGTTCTTGTTCATTTTTTTGTTTGAGATTTTGTGAATCTGCCAAACTCCACCTCATACAAAGGCATTGACTTCAAATATGAAAATAGATACCTGAGGTAGAATGCAGCTCAATTAAATAATTAAAAGTGATAGTTCACTTGATAATATCAAAAGCAATTAGTATGCACAAATAAAAAGATAACCTTTATTCAGGGATTCCTTATGCCATATATGTTTTATAGTGAATCATTGTTAACGATATATTTGATTAATAGTTGAAAAGTGATTCTTGTATAAGCTAGTCTGCTGCTCGCTAATGTACATTCTTCCTTATTTGCATGGATCTATTTCCGACGACAATTTTGTTGTAGACGCCATCGATCAGTGGGAGTTCGCTCGATTGATCCTATTAGCATAGAGTTTGATTTCAATGGTTGACTACAATTGTAACGATGCACACGTTCGTCATAGTACGAACTTCATATGCATTTTTCCATTTCTCAGTTATTTCTTGTTTGAGCTTATTAACGAAAATCATATGCATTCCCGATTTGTTTTTGTTCGTGATTAATAAACCGAGCTTATCTTGTACTTTAGCAAGTTTTCTACAAAAAATTCTATTAAAAAGCCCATCCACAATATGCACGTTAATATTGTATTTTTCTTGCAAAGTATGTAAATTCTGGGTCAGTAGAATTGATACTTGCTTCTTTCCATTTCTTAATTATTTCTTCTTTGACCTAATCAATAGGAATTATATTCATTATCGATTTGTTTATCCTCATGATAAACAAGTAGAGATTGTCCAGGTTATTTTGATCTTCTCTTTTAATCTTTTCTTGTACTTTCATGAGATTTCGAAAATACATCTCATTAGAAGATCCTTTGATAATATGTATCTGAATGTTGTATGTCTTCTAAACGATATGAATGTTCCCATTTTTTTCAATAAAGCGGCTGATTATTTTTCGCGCCGTGTTTTCAACAAAATTTCCAATTCGAATGAAGACGTCAAAAACTGAAAATGTTTATTTGATTCCGTATGATCAAAACTCAACTCGCATTCGATAAATCAAATTCCACTCGCTCCTTCTCATTGCTCAGCTATTTCTTGTTTGATCTCATCAATGGGAATTGTATCTGTAGGCACCTTGCTTTTGTTTGTAACTAACAAGCAAAGTTCATTAGGGTTACGTATATCTTGTTTTTCAGCATAATCTTGTATTTTGATGATTTTGTTAAGAAGTCTCTAATTAGAAGATCTATCGATAATGTGAACGCAAGCATTGTATTTCTTTTGCAGAGTACTGAAATTTTGAGCCCCTCCTCCTCCATAAACCGTTAAATTCTTGTGTGACGTTCTCGAATGTTTATTGTTGAATCGAGTGAAAGATTAAAGACACGAAAACACTTCTCTGATGCACGTTTCATTGATGGATTTAATTCGATTTCATCACATATATCAGTGAGTACATCAACATCAACTACATTCAAGCCCTAAATGAAAACAAACATTTTTTTGCGTGAGATTCACTAGGGCGTGGGTGTGAGTTGAATCAAGGAGAAAAATCACATCTACATCCACAACCCACACTCCAATCCACACCGACACCCACACCCCTTCAGGAATGCGAAGTGATGTACCGAATTGGCCGTTAATTTCACAGTTGGAAATACATTCAAGAGCATTTCCAGTGTTTAAGAACAGTATGTGTACGAAGAATAGCACAAACATTTTGTATATTGTGACTTCAAATGTAACAAGGATATTTTTATAGTTTATCAGTCACCACATGGATGTGTTTATCTCGTATCACTCTTCACAATGTCAATATTTTCATTTACACGACGTTGCAACGTTATCCTTCAGTATTTGTGACGTACAACGCTACAATCTACCAAAAGCAAAGAATGACATGATTACGACTGGTCTTCGCAATAAACGATAGTACACTTTTCAAGTGTTTCATCCAACGGACTGTATTATTCTGAGAAGCAAATAAATAAAATCATTTGTCTTTGCGCATATATTATCACCAAATTTCACTAATGAGATGTTCAAGGTGCTTTTTCAGTTGAGACACGAACAGAAGAGGCGAGAAATTCTATTGATAGAAAAGTAAAAATAAAGGAAAAAGAAATAGAAGCTGCTCAGAACTATAAAGTGGAATGAAGGAAAGAAAAAAAGTAATTTATATGAATCATGTTAAAGTTATCTACAATCTTTGCATTTCTGCATCGTTAGTTGCTTTTCAGACTAGTCTAATTTTCTTGGTTCCATTCTAATAATGACTTTGACTTTTTCAGTGGAAATAAACACTTTCTATCTTTAAAAAGACAATATACTTTCAATCATACCTTTGTATGTGAGCTAACACTGTGTTAGTAACCCATCAATTAACTACAGTTTCACTATAGAGCTCGGAATTCTCTATAACCTTGTATATTTGGATCTTGATTTACATGTAATTGCTGGGAAATATTTTGAGTACAATGAAGACATTCTCATCATCGGATTTTGCTAACCTGCATTTTTGGGTACTATTTCGGTCTTTTTCAAACTATCTTATAAATATAGTAATAATTTTTTGAAAAGTAATCTTATACTTGGATAGCGCGTGAAAACCTCTCTCATATTATATCTAGTCACTTTTGGTTTACCATTATTCGCTAAGAAATATTTCGAATATTTTTAATGTACCCACATCTTCACATTCCAACGAATGTCATTTTGTATCTCTTCCAGTGAGTCTAATAGTATGCGATTACTAGATAAGAAAAAGGACGACACAGGATTTCGCGTGATTTCCGAACACATGATTACTTTTTAAAAAGGTATTACTATATTCACAACAAAGTTATAAAAAGACTTAAAAACTACCCGAAAATGTAGTTTGGGAAATCTGATGATGAGAGTGCCTTCATTGTAATCAAAAATAAATGTATCCTCACCCATCAGAATCGCTATAATCTTCGTTGTTATTTAAGTGTAAGATTCTAACTTTTGAGCATCCAGTAACAGTAGCTTCCTTGTCATTTGGTGGCCCATTTCCCATCAATGTGTTAAAGAATTTTGCTGCTAGTTTTGCTGCATTTTCAGATAAAATAAATAGATCAAGATTGATTGAGGGTTCGTCTGCAGCTTCAATCGCACACGAGATCATCTTTTGCTCGTAGTTGT
>CAJNOP010002219.1:2661-19150 GCA_905250075.1 Rotaria sp. Silwood1 | reverse complement strand
GACCCAAGAGTACATCCCTGTAATAGGACTTGAGGACCCAAGGGTACTCTCCTACAATAGGACTTGAGCACCTAAGGATACCCTTCCATAGTAGGACTTGAGGACCCAAGGGTACCTTCCTATAATAGGACTGGAGAACCTAAGGGTATCCTTCAATAGTAGGACTTGAGAACTCAACAGTACCTCCCTATAATAGGACTTGAGGACCCAAGAGTACTCCCCTATAATAGGACTTGAGAACCCAAGGGTATCCTTCTACAGTAGGACTTGAGGACCCAAGGGTACTCGCCCAAAATAGAACTTGAGGACTCAAGGGTACCCTCCTACAGTAGGACTTGCGGGCTCAAGGATACCTCCCTATAATAGGACTTGAGGACCCAAGGGTACTCTTCTACAATAGGACTTGAAGGCCCACGGGTACCTCCCTATAATAGGACTTGAGGACCCAAGGGTACCCTCCTACAGTAGGACTTGAGAACCCAAAGGTACTCGTCTATAATAGGACTTGAGGACCCAAGGGTATCCTCCTACAGTAGGACTTGAGGACCTAAGGGTACCCACCCTATAGTAGGACTTGGTGATCCAAGGATACCAGTTACCGGTATTACCGTGTAACTCCTACCTCCGCACTTTAACTTTAAAAAGTTTAAAGTTAAAGTTTAAAGTAGGGTCACTTAGCTTTAACTTTTAAAGTTAAAGTACTACTTTAGCTTTAAAAGTTAAAGTTAAAGTAAAACACTTTAACTTTAAATTTAAAGTTTAAAGTTGAGATATGGTACTTTAACTTTAACCACTTTAATTTGTAAAGTTTAAAGTTAAAGTGCCACCCCTAATCGTGGTTCATATTTTAATCCCGAAGGGATTGCGCTAACACCTTTTTTAAACAAGATCTACTTAAAATGAATTAGTAACATTTTAGCTTGTTGCCAACACCTACTGCTCATTGATACTTCGGTTTCCCATGTAATGTTAATGTAAAAGTTGTGTGACATTTTTACATCTCTTTCGTTTCAAAGACATTATAGACGTAAAAAACAATTAAAAATGTGGTGGTCTTATCATCCAGATTGTTTATTCAGCTGTTGACGTTAACAGTTAGTTTATCTCCTTTATGAGTAGGCCCCTTTTTTTTAGCAACTATGGATCGAAGCACAGTAATAAAAATATGAGTTAGCTGATGATCAGAAGTTCAGAAAATAGAGAAAGATAATATGCATGCAATGATTCATCATGTGTAGAGTAGAAGTTATCTCGACACATTTTTCGAAATTATCTCTAGAAAATTAGTTCTTTATTTGATATTATAATTAATAGCATTATTCAATTACAAAACTGAATGATATCTTATGAATTTATTTCACTCATAAACGTTTTCTATTTTTACTCTTCGAGCGTTACTAACCATTTGTAAATGAGTATTATTGATAGTAACAAACTCATTCTCGTTCATAAGATATCTACTATTATTTTATTTATTTTCAAAATATTCTTTTTCTTTCATCTTTTTTCGATACAAAATCTGTTGCAACAGCATCAATATCAATTTGATAGTCTTTTTCTATATTTATCAATGCCAAAGATGATAATCATTCTTGGTCAGTTGTATTTCGAAGATACATTTTGATTTTTCTTAATTGCATCAGTAGTTTTGTTCGACTGATGAATTTTAGACATAGTTTACTTCAAAATGAGATCTCGAAAATAGTAAAGAAATGTGATCATGTTTTACTTGAATGCAGCATGTCGGATATATACAGCTGTGAATGCATTCATCAACATAGTAAGAAAAAATTCATAAGATAATAGTCAATGGATCAATTCTCCTATTTTAATCTGAAATCGTATAGAATCTATGTTGAGTTATGCATTTTTACTCTAATTCATCAAAGAAGCATGAACAACTTCGGGAAGCAATAAAGATTTATTGTTTCCTCTTGCATTGCTGGCGCGCCGCCCATGCTGATGGCATACAGTTTCAATAACAAACCCGGCGTATAACTACAGTAAATCGTCGGTATCCAGAAAAAACCATCGGTTAACCGGCAGTATTCAGCACAGTTATACGATCGGTATACCGTTGGTTAACCGACGGGTTTCTAGCAGTTCGTACCACATGGGTAATACATGAGTATAAGTTTAGCATCAATGAACGACATCTTTTGACTCTAACAAACTATATAATTAAACTACGCATTAGTGTCATATTTCTAGTCGTTTATTTTTAAGAACATTTTCGATCAGAATAATATATAAACATACACTTTAATGTCATAAATAAAGTTTCTCAAAAAAATCCAAATAGCTCACTTAATTGGTAGTGGCAAATTATACAGAATAATATCATTGTTATTGTTGTTTTTGCAGGTTATGCCTGAATGCTCACATAATAAGCTAGTCTGTGTCTTTTTTGAAAAACAAAAATATTTCTTAATGTTTTGCTCCATTAATCGCCTCTATCATTTATATTTCAACGTAGGATAAAAAGTTAAGCTTCATTATTTCACAAATGAAGAAAGATATTCACAACTGATTCTTGCTCTGTGTCACCAAGACTAATACACGTAATTATACACATAATTCAAAAATTGTAGAATAGATCTTTTGTTTTTCAAGGTAAATTTTATGCAGAAAATCGATCCTAAACCTCCTATAATTGAAATTTATCAAAAACATCGAAATTTTATCGATTATTCTAATTATTTTTAATTACAATCGATTTAATATAATCATGAAGAAGTAGACTATAACGAATGTAAAACATACAAAATTAGATTGCAATTCTATCGCATTTAATCACACTAAATTCATTAAAAATAACCTTTCGCTCAATTTTAAATCGGTTCTAGCAAAAAATAATCATAATAATCGATGAAATTTTGATATTTTTGATTAGTTTTCGATTTTCATCAATGAAAAAAAATCAAATCATTTTTTGCGATTTTTGTAAAGCTACTTTTTACATCAGATTTTGGTAAAAAAAAAGCCTCAATCATTCAGAAGATTATCGACAGCCGGTCTAGGAGAAAACACGACATTATACCACATTGATTATTAGATAACATCTTATAGAAGTTTTCGTTGTTTTACAATATTATGAAGGGTAACGAGCTGAATAGTCCCGAAAATTATAACTCGATAAAATCATTTTTTTCCAATGACCTTATTCAAAATATTGATGACATTTTTTATGATAATTAGTGTTTTATTTATTAATCTTTTTGTTTTGAGTTTTCTTCAAATAACAGCTAAAGCTCATAGATATTATAGTCTCCAAGATGTTCTAAAACAAAATTATAGATCTTTTTCATAAAATTCATGGTATAGATAATCATCTCATTCGTTCCTCTCAACTTACACAAGAAAACTTGAGCGTGAAGAAAGTATAGCTTTAGAAAAATGTATTAATACCTTAAAAATATACTATGAATAAGAAAAAAAAACAATGAATTTTGATTCGAAGTCATTTATTTCTCGTATGCGAAATAATTGATAAAATATATTAGGTGAGAGAACATTTCGAGTAATATCATTGATAGAAATATTCAAGCATATTATTGCTGTTATATAAAACATGCTCTGAAAATATTTTGCTGAAGAAATGTGAAAAACAGTAAAATATTTTAAGAATTCTTATGTCAAAACTCTCTCCCTTCAAAAGAGAATGATGATTGTTTTCGAAAAAAATCTTAAGAAATGTTCAAAAATTAAAGATAGGATCAGTATCTTGATAATATCATTAGTAAAATTGATGTTATTAAGTTGTAATTTTCAGGAATTATAAAACTCATGACTTTCTTTAACATAAAAAAACATCAGAAAACTCTAAAAAATATCACTTCATCTTCGATGTCTGAATTTGTTAGTGTTAATGACTCTTTCATTACTCGTTGCACTAGCATAGCACTGGTATTGTTTCAAGTAAAAAGGAAAAAAAGAGAAAAATAGCCCAGCAAGAAAAAAAAACAGCATACTGTATGTCTATATTTATCATGAAAAAGGTCACCTCTTCATCCTACATAAAAACGTATGCTCAGTGTTTTTTTTGTTTCTTCCTAACGAATGAATCATTATATGCAAATACATACGAAAGAACAAACATAGAACAAAATTAATCTACCTAAATCAATAACAAAGTTTTTAATGAAAGACAAGTATAGAAATAGAAGATTTTCAAGCATACTATATTACTTTAATCTGGTCCCTTTTCTTCTTTATGAAAGAAACAGAATAGTGAATATGAACTTTTGAATTCAACATATTTTAAATGGTATTATTGAGCCTCTCTTTTGACACTTGTCATGCTATTGAGTCCATTGAAACTAGTCAAGTATTGTTTGTTTTATTGAACAAAAAAAAAGAGAACGATCAATTCATAAGTCAACTTTTTCGTGACTTTGGTAAAGATATATATATATATATAGAAAGATGATACATATTCACTTAAGGATTTTATTTTTCTGTATAATTACGTGCTTGAGTCTTGTGTGCGTGAGAGAAAAAAACAAATTGATTTCAGTATCAAGACCAGAGCTAAGTTTTTAATCTCGCTCTTTTGAAAATGAATATAGTGATTTACAGTACTTAGATTTCAAAAAAAAAATTAGAATATATAATCTAATTAGATATTATGGTCCGAATTGCTCGACAACAGCCTCTTGTGCAGTAAGTATATTGCTAATTCGAAGGTCTTCTTTATGATTGTATGGATGTTTTATTTTATCATCTGATTGTTGTCACTATTTACTATTATACTGTGCCTTTCTTGTGTTCAGTTTTTTTTCTCGTCGCTATAGCCTAGTGGAAGTACTCACACTAGAAAATACTACGGATACTCTGAAAAAACTAAGATGCCAAGTGAAATCCTTTTTGCAACGAAATCGAAGATAGTTTCAGAATGGTTACCAACAATCCAGAAAACACTTTTCAAATGTTTCGTTGACTTATTGTAAAACCTCGAATAAGTTTCAATGTTTTTGCAAAATTTCAAAACTCGTTAAGTTTTGTATTGTTTTCGAAACTCTTTCAAGTTTCGTAGCGAGAACGAAACTATCTTTGACTCCATATGGTACCTTTTTTTTCACAATACTCATGAGAACTCGTGAGTTTTGAGTACTCCTCAATAGCACTTGTGCTAGAATCTGAGTACAACAGTTGAATACTCGCCTTATAAAATTGAGTATTTCAGGAGTATTCATGACAGAAGTTTTGTGTACTTTAATGTTTGTTGTTTGTAAAATACTGTAAACCCTGCGTTCTATGCAGCAATATTATACTATATCCATTTTATTTAATTGAAAAACTAATAATATAAAGAAACACCGAATAAAAACAATTATAGAGGATAGAGAGAAATGAGTAATAAATTGCTCATGAAATCAACGTATTAATGATCGATTTTGTTTTATAAAATAAATACAGATGATGTGTGAGAATTTATTATCAGTTAAAAAGTACTAACTGTCATAAGTATCCTTCTTATTCTTCATGGATACAAAAAGCAAATTGTGAGATAGGAAAATAAAAAAAGAAACATTCGAAGAATCTGATCGAATCAGTTCAAAGATTTCAGTTTTCACAAAAATTTTCAGACAATATATAAATATATATGAGCTTGACTCTTGAAGAGTTAACATACGTGATATCAATATACGTATAATATAGATCGTTACAAAAATATAAACAGATATTTTGTACTGATAGTTAGATTTCATGTAATAATATATAAAACTGAATAAATAAAAATTAGTTCACTGTTTTTGATATAACTTCAACCTGAACCAAAAAATGTATATTTATCTAAAAGAATATTTAATCAAACATTTCGAAAATGAAATTGGACGGATTATTGTTGATGCTTAAATAAATATTTGATCTTACTAGATCAATGAACGATTGATAATCAAAGTTATTTTAATATTCTTTAAATGATCATTTATTAAAATACGATGAGTCATTCATTAGAAAAGAATTGAGAATAAAATAGTTTATTTTCATTTAACAATAACATCGTTTATCCATCTTTATTCGATTTGCATACATGCTAGCGCATAAGGGTGAGGACTTTCTGGAGTAAAAGAAAATTATGATGAAATATGTAACTTCTTGAGCACTCGCACAAGTAATTTGCATACTTCTCCTGACAAGTCATGCTTATTAAATGAATATTTTCACTAGGTTAATAACAGTCATCTTCAGTCTTATATCGATCTACCTACAAAATGCTGAATGCAACATTGTTGCTTATAATAGAAAGGGTATATTATTTTTTATCACTGTCATTTTCATCATCATGAACATTTATCTTGTCTATTCATTTAGCCTCGACTTCATTCAGAGCAACACATGTAATGAATACGATAAATGCTAACAGGCGTCGAGCATCGAACACGTGCTATAACAATATTCGAAATCTGGATGAAACAAGTGTCGATTGTGATGGTGTTGCTTGCTCACGTCGGTGGAACACAAATGAAAAGTATGGTGTGGCTTCAGACTGTAAAAATGCGACTTGTGCTACAAGAGTCTGCTTAGGTATGTAAAAGCATGTCTATTAACACAACAATGGATTATAACAATTACACACAGCATAAAAACTATCAAGAATCATTTTTGATTGATTTAACTGAATATATCGATCGATTTTCTCTAAACCAATACTAGCTCATTCCAATTAGACATAGCCTACATATTGCGATCTCTAGTTTCACTATGTCGATGGAAAAAAAATTTTCGAATTGATTGTTAGTAGATTACACCACTATTCTGGTATGGATCATATTTCTTTCTGACCAGTTTCGAGTTGAACTTTGTTAGAATTGTAACTGTACAGATCTCAAACGGATAAGCGATAATACTTGTATGTGACATAATTTAAAATACGTAATTGCTAGACTAGATCTTTATGTCATATCTAATTAAATATAACAAATATTCATAGAAAAATGCAAGAAAATCTTGGCTGCTTGCAAGCGTATTCAAAACAAAATCAGCTCTGCTTCTCAAGTCTTCTATCCGTTCGATGCTAAATATAATAACAGTATCGAACATTATGTTGGATCCTCGATTGCGTTCTCTATCTGTAGTGTTGAACCAGGCACAGCTGCTGATGTTGCAATAATAGTAAGTAATATTATAGCCATATACTGTATTTCAATCGTTCATATACTCACTTATATAGTTAAGAATCATTAGAGAGACTCGAGTTCCATTTGCAGTCAAAGGCGGTGGACATGCAATGAATCCTGGATTCAGTTCAACAACGGGTATTCTTATTGCTATGAGTCGCTTTCGTCAAATAACTTACCATGCGAATAGACGAACAGTAGATTTAGGAGCTGGACTCTTGTGGGATGATGTTTATCAAGTGCTCGATCCATTAAATATTACCGTCGTTGGTGGTCGGGTCACTGGAGTAGGCATTGCTGGACTTATACTTGGTGGTGGTTACAGTTGGAAGTCAAATCAATATGGTCTCAGCATTGACAACGTAATTGAATATGAGGTGAGCACAAAATAATCATCTAAGAAATTCTTTATTTGTTACAAATACAAGATCTTGAAACCTTTTCCAATATAACCATATTATTATCATCACAAATTGTAGATTTTAATAAATTTTTATTTGAGAAGTTCTAGTTTTCAAAAGTAGTTATAATATCATTTCTTTTTTGATATTCGTCTTTCAGCTGATTTCTCCAGTGGCCAAGATTGTTTACGTAAACAAGATGTCGTATCCGGATATCTTCTTTGGCTTAAAGGGTGGATTCAATAATTTTGGCATTGTAACGAAGTTTACCATGCGTGCCGTACCACAAACAAAAGTCTATGGTGGAGTTTTTTTTTACCTTCCGCCTACATTCAATGCGGTGATGCAGGCCTTGGACAATTTTCAAGCAAACAACATAGATCCGAAAGCGCAAATGATTGGATCACTTGTTATCTTGGGTGATCAATATCTCTTCGTGTTCCTCATTTTCTACGATGCCCCAACCGCTCCCTCGGGTACCTTCGCTGATTTCATAAACATTCCACATTTGGGCACTCTTAGTACTCAATCGTATCTTTCGTTTGTGAAGGCTGCACCAATCGACGACATGAGTACTTTACGGTAAATCACTGACATTCATATTTACACCATATGTTGTAGGACAGATCTATTTAGATGGTTTGAACAAAATTTTCTCGTTCTACTAGTTTGAATAAAAATGATTTGTAGCACAGAATTCCACTACCAGATTTTTTCACAAAAAATTATAAGATTATAGTTCAAAGTTCTTTCATCTCTTCTGAAAAATAGAGACTTTAAATAGTTTTTTCTTTTTTGATTATGCAAGTTTGAGAAGACCAATTCGTGACATTGTTTAAGTAAAGAAATCAATAAATTTTCCAATACTATGATTGCAAGTAGCCATATACACACGATGATTAACTAAAATGATTATTTATTCGATAAATCTATGTTTAAGGATGAAATATAACAGTTTCTTGTTTGAATAGGGGTCGTTACAGCACTGTCTCCGTTACACGAATAAGTACCAGGTTATTGCAAGCAATAAACAAAGAACTTTTATATGTCAACTCAACGTTGGGCTCGAAACCAGGGGCATTCTTTGCAATCGCTCTCCAACCATTCATGCCAACTTATTTCAATATGTCACAAGGTGGTGCTTATCCACATGTCGCTTCATCCGCACCACTTCTTCCTATGGACATTCAATTCAACTGGGCATTGCCATCAGATGATGATGTGTTTATTGATAGACTTAAGTCAACAGCCAACGCCATTCTACAAGCAGCAATTGATGATGGCCAAAATGTTGGTGGACCGAAACAGATTCTCTATCCAAATTATGCTCTCGAAGATACACCTCTCGAGCAAATGTACGGCAAAAATGTTCCTAAACTTCGACGCATCCGCAAAACATGGGATCCCAACAACGTCATGTGCCTTTCTGGAGGTTTTAAGTTTTGAAGAAACTTTTGAAAACATAACTTTTATTTTATTCAAACTAATTTGTCTTTCATTTCTTCATATTTAATCACTGACTTTATTTTATTTGAATAAATTATGCTTAAAACAGACTCTATCAAAATTATATGTATGAAAAGCAAGAAGAAATTTTCGCAGAATCATCGAACTTCTCCGATAGAAGTACTTTAATCAATGCTCTAGTTCTTTTATTCTACTTGATCATACTTCAACTAGTTCATGATAATAAAATTTCAGTAAGATTTATTTTACTATGGTATGTTGCCTGGTAGTATTATTGCCTATTAAGTGAGTACTTTGGTGGGTAAGTTTTGACACAAACGAGATCGAGAATTGTGGTTTTCATTATTCAAAGAAGACATCAACATGCATTGAGTCGTATATTATAGGTTTTTTTCTAATATAACTTTTTTAAAACATTTTCAATCAGTCTATTTGACAACGAATTCTCAATTGCCACATGTATATTGGTACTGCAGCTGGAGGATCTACAAAATTCTACAAGTTTTCAGAGATTTAGAATCAATCATGAACAAGTAATAGATATGGTACGCAATGCTTTGAGTGAATTTTTCCTTTTTGATTAACTCTTTCGCACCGACATGATTATTGCTTTTTCATAATATGTGAAAGGTTTCATTTCTTTGCTTGTGGCGACTGTAATAATTCAAAACAACTTTCACTCATGTTTCTCTTATAAATATGAACTATGAACATGTCTTTACCAGTTATAGAAGACTCAACTGCTTTGGTCAAAGTATGGCAGAGATATTCAATTTTTTCTTTAGTAAATGAACTTTTGGGGTACCCTATAATGTGATCAATAGGTGGGTCACATCACCACGAAAGGGTGAGACAAATAACAGGCCACATACTAGGGAAACGTAAAGTACATGGATCTTGATGTCCTCTTTTAAACGATAAAAAAAATGCAGTTCTCGATCTTATTTATATCAAAATTTACCCAACAAAATATTCACTGAATAGACAATAGTAATACTAATCATATATCATAGTAAAATAAGTCTTACCAAAAACATCCTTTTCTCTATTAGATTACATAGACAATTTCTTAAATAATTTTATAAAAAATTAAAATATCTTCATCATTCTTTCTTGGTATGACTTAACTATATTAGTACTATACAGCTTGCATTTATGACAATCAATTCCAACTAAAATACTACCGTATATTTTGAATCTTCTTATTAGAATATGAAGATGATGAAAAGAGTTGAAAATCAAATCAATGAAATATATTGAGAGAAATCTTTTAGTTAATAAAACTTTTAAAATTATTAATCAATTTATAAAAGACTAAAATTTCCGCTTCCATACGTATACGATGATATTGGGTTGGAAAATGCATACAATTTATTATCGTTTGCACTATATTGGATATATGTCGCTTGAAAATAATTAAAATTATAAATAGCAATTACAAACTATGCTTGACTAAATTGTGGAGTGGAATCAAATGATGATGATATTTGAGTTGAATTTGTTGAAAGAAATGCCATTGAAATTCTAAATGAATTCGAATATGATAAACATTTATCTGCTTTTATTTTCCATGTTGTTAAATTTTGATAATTACCACTCGATATTAAATATGATTCAAGTAAATAAATATTACGAGAATCTAAAAGCATTAGACTTTCGGACATAACATCATCTGAGTCTCATGTAGTTTGTTTTTAAATTTAAAAAAAAACTCTTTACTCAGCATCATCCTATAAGATTCCTTTGATTTCCATCGCTTTCCATTCATCAACAATTGTTTGTATTTGTAAAATAGATAAATTTTTTGTTGTAACTCCTAAATCAATATAACCGAAAGTTAACTGTTCAAGATTAGTTAATAATTGAATAATTATTTGTGTATTAGCATGATCAACATGAGAAGATGAAGATATTCCGTCACCAAAAAAACAATCAAATCAAATTGACTGAATGTATGGATGGCTTGAGTTAAATTTCCATTAGCACCTTGAACTAATAATGGCCATCTATAATAAATACCAAGACGTTTAGGAACATTCACAGTTAATGAACATGAATTATTATTTGATCCTGAAGTAAAAAAAAATGCACAGGTATTATCTATTTTTTCTAAATAGTTATAGCTGATTCATTAATCATGTTAGTCTTAGATAATTTTTATTTATTATTACCTCGATTAGTTTTTAGAATAACATTACGAGACATAATACACCAATAATTGCTAAAATTAAGCCTAATTTGGTGAAACCATTTGTGGATATACAGCAACAGCATTCTGAAGCATATCCTATCACGATCATGTCGATCATCTTCGTCATCGGTTGATTCAAATCGAATGGGTTTTCACTGAGAACCATGAATATTAATCGATGATGTTGGAAAAACACGTGGTTAAAATTATAATTTTGAAAAACTACTACTTAACAAAGAAAGAGAATACCTTTATTATTGTTATTTCAATCGATGGTCTAAATTAGTATAGATGTCTTTTAAGCTTTGGTTTTTAGAAATAACCCTAGAGAAAGTACTGAGTTCAGGGTACCCATGTACTGAGAAAGCCTTACCAGGGTACCCAATATGGGTACTCCAAAAATTCTCAGTAATTATACTGATGCAGGAACTCGTTGAGGTACCCATAAAAGTACGCTTACTGAACAAGTACTTGTATGGATACTTTGATCTGTAATTTTACTGAAGAAAGCTTTACAAGGTACCCTATATTTGTCGCGTTCTGTGTAGCGACTATTCATTCACCGTTTTCTTTTTCGCGCACGGCTTCATATAAACAACTGGGCAAAACATAAGAAAGTTATCTATTTTCATACTAATTTTTTTCTAAATTATTTCTTGACTATTTCTTAGTCGAGAAAATGCCGATCTTGATCATAGAATAAGATCGGACTGCCCTGATGTGGTCTACGACCAATTCAAATCGGGTCAGATCCCGACATTATAACTGCTAAGTTTTCGAAATTGAAAAAATTAAATTGAATAAAATCAGAAAAAAATGTGGTAAATTGCTTTGAGAGACAAAAAGTAACAAAGTGGAAGGTCAGGTTCGATCCTGAACATACTGAGACTTCAGTAGCAGGGTACCTAGAAATACTATATAATAGTACCCAATTGAGTATCTGATCAGTACCTTCAAGTACCCAGTTACTAAATATTTTGTAGCAGGGTACCTATCAAAGTATCACGTAAGTACTTGAAAATACCTGCAAGTACTTTGGTACCCAAAAGTTCCTGTGACATACTGGTAACAGGGTACTTTTTCGGGTCCCCTTCACTCAGTACATTCTCTAGGGAATGAGATTTTGCTAACGATGAGTTTTTATTCTCTTTCACAATAAAAACATTATTCAATGAAACCATATTAATAGACAAAAAGCACCAATATACATACATAAAACGATGTTGTAATTGTTTTAGTTTACGTCTATTTTTACTTTAAAAGGAATCTTATATTTTTCTCCCTTAATCAAAGCTGTTTTTTTCTTTTTGCGTCATTAGAGAAAAAAAGGCTGTCAAATCGATAAAAATAACTCTTTTCAAATCTATTTAATGTTATTGTCCTAATCATTTCGATTGAGACACTACTATTAAATCATTTCTACTGCTAAATCACTTCGAGAAATACGACGTTTAAAACTGCAATCTATTTGAAATTTTACACACAGTAAACGAAAGCTGTTTACAAGTTTGATAAGATTATTGATTTTCAAGAACTCAATTTTAAATCACTTCTATCAACTGGAAATATAGATTTCTTTACTAATGGTATGATGATGTAGTAAAGCTTGCTGAAAAAATAACTTTAAGCATGAATTAACTCGAGATTGAAGAAAAATTCTTTGGAAAAAAATGAATCAATAAAAGAAAATGATTAATCTCCTATCTCTATTGAATTAATAACTTGAACAAAGATTTCTTTAAAAAGATATTTCATTCTAATATTAAATTATTGAATCATTAAAAATAGAAGTTCTATCAAGAACAAAACTTTATATCTCTCTTTCATGAGTTGATAAAATTAAATTATGATGTATCGTTAACTAAAGTACTAAGATATACTACATATTAAAACAAGGGGGAAACAGCGTACTTTTGGACTTGAAGTCAATTCAAGTTAATTAAAGTTAATTGAAGTTACTTGATGGATGCTTTACACTACTTGAAGAGTACTTTAAGGTCACTTCAATGATAATTTTCGCTACTTTCCTTTACTTTCGGCTACTTTAGTGATACTTTGAGCTACTTTAAGCTACTTTGAGCTACTTTAAACTACTTTAAACTACTTTGAACTAATTGGAGCTACTTCGGTTACTTTGAACTACTTCAAGAAACTTTGAATTACTTGAAGTTTCAGTGATATGCATCGATAGGTGAATATTCGATGTTATCACATTATCCCTTCCAGTTTGTTGCCGACTATAAACATAATATTGAAAATATCAATGATACAGGGTAAGGGAAAAGCGTATAAAAAGCAGTGGTTTTCTTATATGAAGAAAATAATTAGCATAAATTGTACAGTGGCACTATCATGAATCATAGCATTGATTTTGATGCTAGAAACTTTTGTACTTAAGTTAGTTATTCTCTAAACGGTTAGATTTCAACCAAAGATAATATGTTCTGGTGATCGTACTCTTTCCACCATTTACTATTATTTATGATTGTTGTCAAACAGATATTACTTTACATTTTTGTGTAGGGTAACATAAAAATTTCAGGTACCTTGGACGCTTGGTGACATAAGGAACATGACAGTTTTGTAATTATTATCATGTCATGGAAAGCTTTAGTAGTCTGCCCTACTCTATCCTTGGACAGTCATAATTTGTCCGGATATAATCTGATTGCGCAAATGGCAGTATGCTAGTCATGCTTTGCAAGCATTTCTTGTCGTTGTACATGTAATCTTTTTTTTTTCGTATTGTGCTCATTAAAATATTGATATTACAGGAAGCCCTCTTTTGAAAGAAAATATCTTTTGTTTTATGTTCACAGGATTCGTGTGGCATTTGCTTTCTAGGTTCTGCTCAAAGCACAGGATTCGACAAAACACCGAACCATTGGGGGATTCCTTTCTAAATAGGCTTCGATTATTCTAAAATATGAAACGTACTAATAAGAATTATGACAGTTTCAGCCAGTATTTTGCTGATGCCATTGAGATTTGAATGTCTGTCATATAGATGATTTACCACCAGGCGTATACACTATTTCTGACTTTTTGCTAGGGCTAGCCAATGAGCTGTGAATCGGAAAGAAAAAAATTTGTTGAAGAAGATAAATATTTGGGGGTATCCAAAAGTAGTGAGAGTGACACTTTAATACCTCATAGTAAGCTTGATAAAACTTTCCTTTTATATAGGATGATAGAGAAAAAAATGCTTTTTCATTCTATGCTATTTGATCATTCTTCAGGTGATTTCATAACAATAAAGTTCTAATAAAATTAATTTTCGTAGCATGTGCAACGGTTACATGAGTTCAAATCGTCTCGAATATGTATTCTTTTCTTAATCTTCTCTTTATTCTTCTTATTTTTTTAAATATTTTTCTCTCGCCTTTTTCAACTCTTTATCGTTTCTTCATATTACTGGACACAAAAATACAAAATACATAAGCAAGTTCAAGAAGCTTTTATTTCATTAAATGGTCAAAATAATCGCCTTCAAATCTACACACAATTGTATTCATGGAATCCATTTATCAAATGTTTTTTTATACTCTGCTTTATCCAAAGAATACATGAATTCGATTATAGCATAATGCAACGAGTTAGAATCAGTTTGATCACTTAGATTACGTTTGATCAAATCGAATAACCAAAAATCACAGGGTGACAGGTCTGAAGAATTGGGTGGATGTGGTACTATGGTAACTCCTTCTGATTAAAGGTAATCGAAAACATCTCGATGAGCATGTGGTTTTCCGTTATCGTGATGAATTTTTATTGAATGAGTACCAGATAGAGGTCTTTGCTTCTTAACTTCTTCGAAAACAGGTTTCCAACAATTTTCGATGTAATATTCATGGTCAACAGTTTGCCCACGTTCAACACGATGGATTAGAATGGGATCTGTTGATTTAAAGAAAATGCAAAATAAATTTTTCGAAGCAAATTTATCTCATCGCACTATTGTAGGCGGAGGATCTTCTTTTGCCACCCAAGGAGTATTTGAAGCTTTTCGACCAGTTTTCTGATGAAAAAACCATGATTCATCACCTGCTATTACGTCACATAATCGCTATCTTCCATCTTCAAATCTTGATAGAGTTTCTTTGCAAATTCAAACTCGTTCACTCCGTTGAGAATCTGAGTTGTTTTGGTACGTAACGAGCAGTAACTATTCTAAGTTTCAGATGATTGGATAATATTCTATGAGCGGTGCCATAACTTAGACCAGTTTGCTCTTGTAGTTCTTCTATTGTAACATAAGGGTCATTGACGACAATGTTACGAACTTGTTCAATATTTTCAGGAACAATCTCGGTAACAGATCTACCAGATCATTCTTCATCTTGAATATCTTCTCGATCTTCACAAAAGCATTGAGCACATCTTGCAACTGTTCGAAATGAAGGAGCATCATCACCAAAAACAGTCCGTAGTTCATCGTGAATAGCTATTGGTTGAATATTAAGTGCGGTACGCACTTCAATGTAACAACGAAAATTTTCTTTATCGATTGAAAAAATAACATGAAGAGTGTTAAGACTCGACTTAACTTTATTACTTTCATTCTCTATAGAACACAATAGCACACGGCACGTGCACAAAAGGGATATGCGTCTTTGCATACATATGAAGAAACGATAAAGAGTTGGAAAAGAGGAGAGAAAAGTATTAAAAAAATAAGAGGAATAAATAGAAGATTAAGAAAAGAATACATTTTCGAGACGATTTGAACTCATGTAACCGTTGCACAAGCTACGAAAATTAATTTTATTAGAACTTTATTGTTATGAAATCAACTGAAGAATGATCAAATAGCATAGAATGAAAAAGCATTTTTTTCTCTATCATCCAATATAAAAAGCTATTAGCGCAATTCCTTGTGGGATTAAAAATGTGAAACACGATGTAGCTGTTACAACCGGTGTTCTAAAAGCTGCTGATGTTTATGCATACTAATGTATATTTCTTCATAATGCCTTACTTCACATTATATACTTTCAACAGGATAATACTCCATATATTCTTCAATCCTATGTTAGTTACGCATCATATCTGATATTTTCTTGAAGTTCTGTATCACACTCTATAGCGACCCATGAGTCTTGTCTATTACGATCTGTGACAGGTCCAGACTCTGTCTGTTACAGTCTGTGATCGGTTCAAAGCTTGCCAGTTACGGTCTGTGATGGGTGGCAAGCCTGTCTGTCACGGTCTGTGATAGGCCCAAAGCCTGTCTGTTACGGTCTGTGACGGGTCCAAAGCCTGTCTGTCACGGTCTGTGACGGGTCTAAGGCTTGTCTGTCACGGTT
>CAJNOP010002218.1:0-19151 GCA_905250075.1 Rotaria sp. Silwood1 | reverse complement strand
GTCTTGTTGATTTTCTTTCTTAATTATCGGTAACTAATATCGTTCTATCTTCTTTATTAGCACTCTAAAACCATTACCGTATCGAGTAATCATGTTTTGGATGTTGCAGTCTTATAAGAAAGGTTCAAAATTAGGCTATTTTTCGAAAAGATGGCGCTACAGTGAACTTGGATTCAGAAATTAGCTTAAGAAATCGGCTTATTTTTTTCTTGAAAATACTACCAACTGTAAGAACTTTTTGTGCGCTTTTCAGTGA
This sequence comes from Rotaria sp. Silwood1, assembly GCA_905250075.1. Classification (NCBI taxonomy): domain Eukaryota; kingdom Metazoa; phylum Rotifera; class Eurotatoria; order Philodinida; family Philodinidae; genus Rotaria; species Rotaria sp. Silwood1. Next base: position 18,895 of record CAJNOP010002218.1, on the reverse strand, counting down.
TATATAATATGCTCGAATTCTCTCTGCAAGAAGATCATCAACTACGTCGCAATGTTGTTATTCGTTTTTCTCAGCTTCACTTTTTTATCGTTTTCTGACCATTGCGGAACATTTTCCCAGTTCACCGCTTGATGTACTCTGCTGATTTTTATTTATTTAAAAGATGAGACTTTTTTCTAGAAATTGTCGGAACAGATTTTCAAAATATGTCTCCATTGTTTAGATATTTGAAAATCTTTGAAAGTGCTCAAAGCAGTTTTTGCGATTTTCGGTTTAAAATGATTACTACAATTGAACGAAAACGAATTTCAAAAAACTGTTCCTACAATTTCTAGATAAAAGATTTTTCTTCATTTTGAAACAAAGTTCAACATTTTTCATGCTACCGCGCATCGGGAAAATGTTCCGTGCCAAAACCCCCGTTTTCATGAGTAAATTGAGTATAGCTTCTTAATTATCAAAAATGATTGGTTGAAATTTTTATCAGATGCTAGTTACATTAGCTTTTCTATTTCCTGAAATTTTCATCGAAATCTGTTGTATCGTTTAGAAGATAGGTTTCGGAGGGGGGGTTCCCCCTTAAGAATATACTTGATGAGCGCCTTAAGCAAGGACGAAACGCGTCGTTTGATGGCTTTCAATCGAAAATATCTTTAATAAATTCGAAGGAATATGGATGCAAGACACAAAGGAAAACATGATCTAATTATAGTGAATGTGTAGTCTTGTGGTTGTGTTCATGCTGTATCTCTGTTTTCCTACAAGATCGATGTGTTTTTGCTGCCGATGATGGTCGATAAGGGAGAAAATTTCATTAATAAAGTTCTTTTGTCTTTTCTGCTTTCAGTTCGGAAATAGCGTTGTTATTTTGTAACACTCTCCTGGCATAAACAAAGATGACGAAAACGTTCATGATCATGATCAATATTATAACCACTACACACAAGACTACTATCATCATCAGGACGATAACGATACTTAAGAAAAGTAGAATCATCAGACGTGTTACGATAAGAACCTTCACAATGAAAATCATGACCATTACGATGAATAACCTTAGGAGCAGGAGCAGGACCAAAATCATCACAAGTCGCGCCATCACGTTTTTTAAAAAGGTTGTAAATCTGATCACTATAATATCTATCCCAGTCTTGGTTGGTCCAATGTTTGTAATCTCGGATCCAATCGAATGTATTTTGATGCCCAGTAAAATACCAATCAATACATTTGTGGCATGTGGCACAAAGACGACCCTTACAGTTTAATTTGTGCTGACCGGACATGTCAAATTTGTTGAGTTCTAAATCACATGAAAATTTCATGAATGTTGCAAAAAGTATCTAATAAGAAAAATCTTTCAAATGATGACATTCAGTGTGAAAACAAAGTTCAATAGTATCACATTAAACTATCTACCTGTTGTAACTTCACAAGATCAGTAATCTTGCGAAAAATTTACCAGTCGAATAACTCTGAAGTGAATAAGATTCGGTAAGTGCACTGGTTGCCACAAGTCGCGGCGCAACCGCAACGAGTCGAGAATAAGCTCACGAGTGACTAACGGATCGGGGTCAAAGGTCACTAGCTGTTAGTGAAGTGGTCAAAGGCTACATGGTTGGATCGTTATGTCATCACTTCGTTACATTGTTAGATCATCACATCGTTCCATCATCTCTTCATCCTTTTGTAATATTTGTCCTTTGGCCCCAAAGCTTCACGATTTTAACCGATGATATTAAGGGCATAATAAAAAGCTGGGGATGCGGGGGTCAAAGTCCAAAGGTGAGGGTGAGACCCAAAGTTCAGAAGTGATGGTGATGGTCAACGTGGAAATGCCACAGGAGACATATGGTTCCAGGTTCAATGTCAATTAGTTGATGTCGAAGTCAAAACACAAAAGAGTCATGTGAGAGGGTGCTTGTGTTTGTCTGTGCTGTCTCTATAGCAGCTTATCGACTTCGACTCCTCACCGCCCTATATATTTTACTTTTGGATCCCCATGCAATGCTGTGGAGTTGTGACTGTGAGTCCTACATTGTTCTGTGGAGTTTGGACTTTGATCCTTACAGCGCCCTATGCACTTTGGACGCCGATCCCTATGCAGTCATATGGCCTTTGGACCCATGACCGGACAATTCGTTGCAAGACGTTTCGTCGCAATGTATGTATTGATCGTCTTATACAAGAGTTGTGATTAAATCAATAATCCCAACGACTTAATTAACGGACACAGTTTCATACAAGAGAGATAAAAATTATGCTTAGGAGGGAACATTCCCAAGTGATACACACCGTTTGAGTTCATGTTTTGCCTGTGATGAGAGTTGGCGATGTACATAACAGAACCAAAAGGGTTCGTGCCGTTGCTTCTCCGTTTCAAAGTTATGAGCACAACAAATCCTATGATAGGTGGCGCCATAATCTTCATCTTTTTCGTTTCTATTCACTTTCTACCCTAACTATAGGGCGTTGTGTTCACTTAAATATTATATTAATAACTTATTTTTTATTCTACTACTCAACTGCTAAGTCTCAGGTGAATATGAGTTATCGTTAGTTGAGTGATTAAAAGTTCCGTTAATGATTATTTCTCGTAAAGCATAGAACAATTTGCACCCATTGTGCAAAACAAGAAAATATTTTTCTATACGATATATTAAGTAGAGATATTCTTCGGTTTAAGAATAAACTCTTATTATGCTTTTGCTTTAGTGTAACCTCTTTCGATCAGAAAAAAGAAGCTATTATTAGAATCATATCTAAAACCGAAAGAATATATGACCTCTCATGAATTGCAAAATTTTCCAAATATGCTCCACATTGAAACAGATAAAATTTGTACGAAAGGTTGTATAGATGATCCCATGATTTGTTGTCCATGCTATTGTCAAGAGTTTAATTTTACTCATTTCCTTTGAACTCATTATTATTAGACTTTGATTCTTTTCATGTCTCCGAAAGTTCGTTTGAATTTTCATAATTGATGTGCTCCTCCGCTTTCTTCCTTTTGTAATAAAAGAGTTCTTTGTATTTTTCATTTGAATCTTCTTTGTCTCTATAAAATATATAGAAGTACGAACAGAAGTGGTCTGATCTTACTAATACAAGAAACAAAATGCATTCTCAGAGAACTGCAAAATAGCAAAGCTTGATGTACTGAGTATTAAGGCATATCCACTTGGGACTTAGCAGGTGAATAATAGGATAAGAGATAGGTTATTACTATATTATTCCAGTGAAGACAACGTCCTATAGTTACGGTAGAAAGTGGATAGAAACGAAAAAGGTGAAGATTATGGCGCCACCTATCATAGGATTTGTTGTGCTCATAACTTTGAAACGGAAAAACAATGGCACGAACCCTTTTAGTTCTGTTATGTACATCATCAACTCTCATCACAAGAAAAACATGAACTCAAACGGTGCGTATCACTTGGGAATGTTCCCTCGTAAGTGGTAAAAATCTAACTTTAGATGCGGATTCTTTGACCTCGATTTGCTTTCGTCAACCTTGATGAAAAAGTAAAAATAAATTAATAAAAACTGATTTTTGTAGCTTGCCACCAGTAAGCAGACAGATACACACAGAAATGCATTTTATTGCGCATGACCCCTCCTTTCGTCGAGGAAACAATTTAATGAAAGAAACTTGGTAAAAACTTATATGTAATATGCGTACATAAAAGAATTGTGCATGCTGCTTCACATGGAACTCTGTACACGCGCATTGGATTTTGTTAAATGATTCACGACAAGTTTAGAGACTCAGGCTAAGTTCGTAGTGTTTTACCTATTCATAACCTACCAGATCTGTCTTCAATCACATAAACCCCGGAGGCTTCTTGCTAATCGCTCTACTAGACAGCATTAATAATCCCTACTGGCCCTCACAATAACTACATGTAACTTTCGCAAACTTCAACCTGTTCAACTAAAACTCATAGTAGTTTCTGTCTTTCTCTTGCTATAAAAGTTAGAAATTTTGAATAGAAGGACCTTCGAATACCCGTTAAAGGTACTACAAGTATCTAACTGCTAGCACTGCGACACATAGTAAGAGCAAGCACTCACCTCCCCATTAATTGGGTGCTGGCAGAATTTTCCTTATGCATAGAAATGCTGATGCCACTCAACCTCGAACAGTAGTTATATGGGACTATCGGTAAACGTAACTCCACCATAGGGTGTGGATGTAGGTGTGGGTGTGGATGTGGGCGTAGGTGTGGGTGTGGTGGGTGTGGGTGGGTGTGGGTGTGGGTATGAGAATAAGACCCACACCCCCACACCCCCACACAGCCACACAAACCCACACCCGCACCCGTCTATCTTTCGCATTACGATGTAGCATCAAACTTCGTGCACAAAATTTTCACACATGATATTCCCGAACGGGAGCCACTACCGCACCGACACTTACGCATAAAATTGTTTTTAAATGAAAGTGAGGTCATAAAAATACACATAGAACACATCCCCTGTATGAGGATGAAAGCTAAAACACATACATAAAGGAAGTAAGACCTGATAGACTCTGATTGATTCTTATATGTCGGGCTGCATCTTAGTAGAATTTTCATACTTAATAAACCAAAATACATCTTGACAGATCTCACAAATAAAGTTTTCCTATGAAGAAATGTTATAAATATGAATTATTTTGTAACTCATCTTTCTCATGAACTCTATACTATCATATTAATTAAACTCACTAGTATGAGTATAAAAAAGATCTTCTATGTCTATCCTACTTAGTCCATGAATATGAATTGAAAGTGTTATCAAATTCATACGAATTAAAAATATTCTCAAAGTGTGAAAGAATTATTAACTTGACAAGAAGAAAATTAAAATAAAAGTTATCTTACGCGAAAATTTCAGGCTATCTCGAAGTCATCGTGACCATCCTTATCCAAAAATGCCAGACTGAAAACATTTGGTCTGTCCTTTACGTTTCGCTGTACCTTATGGTAAGAAGTATTTCAGGTTGACTTTAAGACTGCTGAAAGACATGAAAATTTTTACCTTTATCCTCACCGACATAAAAATTTCACTATTATTATGCTGATAGTTCTCCGCTCATCTCTTGATTAATTCAAGATGATGTATAGTCTTAGCAAAACAAAACAGCATATTAATTATGTAATGTATAGACATTGTGAATAAATTGAAGCTAATTAAAATAATAAATAAAAGTGAGATAGAGGCAACAACATGAATCAAGAAGAATGCTACCTAACAAACATTTATCAATCTATCGTTCAAAAGAAAAGTCGATCATTGTGATCGATTTCATATCTGTCTCACTTGTATGTAATATACAGATCATATTGACACTATGTGTGAGTTATTTAATAGACTTGTTTCTATTTTTGACATTATCCTAATAAATTACTTACTACGACGAAATAAAAAAACACAATATATGAGGAAAATTTTGTGTTTGAGGTACTGTTGATTTGGCTTGCTCTTGTGTATGTAACAGTGTTTGCTTGTTTTGTCGAATGATTGTATATTTTTACCTTTGCAGCAAGACAACCGTATTCGTTTCTTACCATTCGTTATTTCGCCTAGGTTTTTTTTGTATTTTTCTTACTACAGACTCTATCACGAACAAGCCTACACAAGATGTGCGCAGAGAATTGCATACCACGATATGTGTGCACAAAATGATATGCTTCAGTGATTTGCGCAATGTGAGTCTTGCGCACGAAATAAAAAAAAACATACCTGAAAAGATATTGCAAAGCAAAAGGAAGTAGAAAAAATTACACTAGCTTTTACTTTGAAATTCGTAATATGTTATACTCCTGTATATATAAATAAAAAGTCTAAAAAATAAATTCTATAGTTATTCTTATACACAGTTGATATCGAGTTATTACAACAGTACATACTCATCTTTGTAGGCTTTGAACTTTTTCTTCGTGAAACAAATTTACTTTAATGACATTATGACATCAAAGCGATCGAATGGTTAATACAACAGTATATAATTCCGTGTATATGATAAATAAACTTTTGCTTATAAATTAACACTTTAATGTAGTCAAGAAAACCTCATTGCACAAAGTGCGTGAATTACAAAACATCCAATAGAAATATTATTACTAGAAGGGTTTAAAATAATTTTCAAGTTTGTCAGCACAAGAATGGTATTGGCGTTGATAGCTGCTGATGGCATTCGATAACGCCTGATAAACCATTGCCAGGCATAGAAAAATCTTGCTGAAGATGTGAGTGTTATAGTCAGTTATTCTATCATCCACCGACATGCTACATCTGCACTCACACGTACAACCTACATCCATACTGACACCATTGTTGTCCAAGTTGTTACGTAGGTTACATTACTGTTCGTCTATTAAATTTGCGAAAATTTCTTCTGGTACAAAATGGAATAAAGCACATGTAACTTTTGTTGGGACTGGTACAGAGAGAAATCTTTCTGAATAAAAACACACTCATACCGTTATTTTACTCATCAACAAATCACGATGCTGTGTGAAGCTAATGATGGAGATATGCTCAATGAAATATTTCAACTTGATGAGTTCTCACGAAAACAAAAGATTATAGCATCTTTTGCACCGAATCTTTTCAAGGTTTATGTTGTGCCGATGAGAATAATGTGCTAACCAAGTATGTTTTCCTTCCATTAAGTAATTGTGTCAATAGAATAAGTCGCAATCTAAGAGATGAAGGTATGGCTGTCGACAATAACATTGCTCTAAATCCTATACTCATTCTTTCTCAATAATCATCATTTTGCCGAAGAAAAGACTTTCTTGATAAATCATCGATAATTTGAGTTTTCGATATCGAATTAACTTGCCTTTTAGCTTTCGAAATTAAGTAAAGATTTTTTTCATCAATTGAAAATAGAAAGTTAATTAACTGATGTCTATTGAGAAAAACTGACACTCTCACTACGGGAGAATTATTTTCTCATTCTCGTGTTATATTAAGACTTGGTTTAATAGACGCATGCTTATAGGACGTAAACACAAAGATTTTATACTGTTCTTCTAAACAAATTATTGAAGTCATTTTATTGAAACAGAATAGTTTTATAGATGCTGTTCAGTATCAAAAATACATTATCCCAAGGGGGAATCGGCGGATTGCCAGGATTGCCAATCACATGGAAATCTTGGCAACCCCTGGCAATCCCGGCAATCCCATGGCAATTCCGGCAATTCTATGGAAATCCCGGCAATCCCATGAAAATTCCGACAATCCCGAAAATTCCATGGAAATCCAAAGGAAATCCCTGAATTAATTAATGTGGATATATCAAAAATACTGAAATTATAGCTCATGTTTATACATATCAGATACAACTTCAGTCAATTAACATTTCTAAAACCATTGCTCTAAGAAAACAATGTAGAGGTGTAGAATATAAGTCATTTCTAAATGGGACATCGAATTTCTCTCACAATTTACGCACCAAAAGGGTGTGGGTGTGGGTGTGTGGGTGTGGGCGTGGGTGGTGTGTGGGTGGGTGTGGGTGGGTGTGGGTGTGAGGTGTGGGTATGAGTGTGGGTGTATGGCTGGGTGTGGGTGGGTGTGGGTGTGGGTGCGGGTGGGTGTGGGTGTGGGTGTGGGTGTGGGTGTGGGATGCGTGCTTGTGAGTATGGCTGTGAGTCGTTCTTCTTACATCCACACCCACCCTAACTAGTGCCCTAATCAACTTGGAGAAGGACACGCGATTTTTCATCGTAATAGTAACTATTACATGATGACTAGTCATTTGACGGGTTGGGCACCTAATGCAGCTGAGTTGTTCATCAGCAATGCAGATAGTTTGCAAAATACCAAATGGATTCATTTGGGCAATCCAACACGTTTCGATACAACATTAAATAGTCAGTCGACTTTTGTTCTTCCGTTTCCGTCAACAAAACAACCAGGAACTGTATTTTATATTTACATGCGTGATCGTTCGGATTATCCTAACTTATTGAACGCTAGCTATATATGGCTACCATATACATTTCATTCGGATACGAATGTCTCACGCGAATGGCAAGATCAATGGAATTTATCGGATTATTAATAAGTGATGTTCTGTTGTAGTTCTCTCATTTATGTATAAGTGAATACGTTTTATTGTCTACTACTGGCGGAATTAGGATTTATGTTACCTAATGAATGATATATAGACGTCTCTAAAGATATAATAGATGAATCACAATATACTATATGAAAATAGATTTCATTGTTTGATAGAGCCTCGCTGGTAGTGTGTTACGTTATTTATTTTTTATAAAAAAGATCTATATAGTACAATGGAATTGGATTGTTTCGATTTTAGAGGAAAAAAATTAAATACCAAAAGAAACCAAGTCAAACAATAGTTACACTATCTCGAAATATCATCATGCTGCGATCGTTCATTAGATTTTAATAGAAAATCGTTACTGTTCACTTTAAATCTACAATCTTTTACAAAATAATGCATGTACTGGAGTTTTTTGAAGTCGATGGATTTGTTGTAGTTGTAGGCGGAAGATTCTCTCTTAGTAGCTTCTCTAAAGCTAATGCGAATCGATTAAATTCGTGTGGTGGCAATTCCTCACCATTATATTTCTTAGAAAATAATCTTTCATAAATGTGCATTTGCTTTTCACGATCTTTTACCAAAATTTTAGCATATTCACGCATTTCTTCACCAGTTTGAAAGTCATATAAATCTCGCAATTTATTCGATAGTCGATGATATGCAAACCATTGATTAATATCATCTCCAGTGGATGTCCATTGATTGAATAGACGAAGGGTGACTATTGAAATTTGCTGTATGGAATTAGTACTAGATAAATGTTGTTGGTGTTGCTGTTGTTGTTGTTGTGGTGGTGGTGATGGTGGCGACGGTAGTGACACTACATGATGTGATAAATGTAAAGGATAACTATCATCGTCATGTAATGTTTGTGGTGACAACGTTGCAAGAATTGTATTTGATAATTCTATTATTTTATTTTGTTCCGATCCAAACGCTCCTCGAAAACGTACATATTTGATACCTGTCATTCGAATACCTTCAATAGACGAAATACAAATTGAATATCATGAAACAGTTTGCTTATCGAACTAACCTAACCATCCCCTTGGTTCGAACTGTTCAATTAATATAGGTACAAGTTTTTTCTTCAGTGAATCCGTAGCATAGATGAATTCTTTTCGGCATGATTTACTTTCGAAATATTGATTCGAAAGAAGACATACTATGACTGATGCTTGCTCCATACCGTCAGCAATTGATTCCCATAAATCATAGGCTCCTTGACAATGTGTTCGATCGATCCATATGTTAAAGACATCATTATGTTTGTTTAGTACTTCTAGTACATGTGTACAAAAGTCATTATTTTCATGACTATAACTAACCATAATTGATGGTTTTTGTTGTATTCTAGAAACAAGAAAGTTCAATATATCCGACTTTTCATTCAATCGATGGTCTCACTTTGTTGTCGAATCAGATATACGTGCATCACGATATGTTTTCTTTTTCTCCAATATCATATCAGTTTTAAAATCACGATTGAGATTGTGTAGAATACCATGTACTGCTTCTTTAACACCTTCCATCGATCTTGGCTTGTAATCTTCGAGAACTTCTTTACCCTGATCATCGTTGGCAAACTTTTTGATAATTGACATTAATTGTTCGTCTTGAGTTAATTCACTTGCATAATTCGGTTGAAATGATATGCTCCAAATAATATTTAATAGACTTATTAGTGTGTATTGTCTTATTTGATTTGTGACATCCAATGCATTCGTAAATTTGAAGAGCAATGTGATGAATAAACGAATTGTTGAGTGAGGATCGGATGGTGGCTTTGTTTCTGCATGACATAAGACATACTCAAGTGTACGTTCGTCAACAACGAACATCTTCACTAAGATAACTAATGGTTCGCTAACATGAAAACCTTCATGTCGAAAACGATTATTTTTGGAGCAATCAATAACAAGTTGAAGCAAACGATTGAGTACATTGTTCATGTCTTTCGTGTCACGTTTGAGTTCTTCCGGTGTGGAAAGAAGAGCCAATGTCATCGATATAGCCAAACTTCGATTATCCGGCTTTGCTGGCTTACTAGAAAACGAATACAAGAACTGAAACTATAGATATATTTCATATGTAAACTTACATTTTCATATACTCTTTGATAATGTCTATGGCTCCATATTTGTTGAGTTCATCAGCTCCATCATCATGCCGAGCAATATTGAGAACAATACTGATTAGAGGTCGATTATTGGTGTCTGCTAATTTAGATGCTTGTGCAAGCCAACCGAGTAATTTCTTGACAAAATCATTTCTCAACAAAAGTGGAACGAGAACAGTTCGATCGGTTGTGTTCCATAATAGATTAAGGGCACGTAAAGCAATATCTCCTAGGATATGCCCTTGTTCTACTTTTGTTTCACCATGTTCAGGCATGGATTGTTCGATATGTTCAATCAACACAGTATAAAGTTCAAAGTGGTTTTCAATGAATTGTCGATCGTCCACCTTTGAAAATGGAATAAGTGTAATTGTTTGTGCTGCGATTCGTAGCAGATGGAAAATATGCTTTTTTAATATTCGATTGTCAGGTAAATTCTGTTGTTCTGTTTTTAACTTCAGAAAACGACTTATATTTGAATGAGTGAGTTGAGATATGCATGCAAAACACATCTCACGAGCAATTTTCGTATTTGCTCGTATGATATGAATTTGGTTTTGTTTGAATAAACGTGACAGAAGACTAGCACATTTCTGATAACAAGATGGAGCATCCGATGGAGGAATTTGAAGGATTTCGCTCCATACAGCAACAAATTGAGATCTTTGATCTCTCTTCATTTGAGCGTCTGTTGTTGGTAAATTTTCAATTTCCTCTAATCGATCTATTAAATGTTGATATGCCAATGTTTCGACTTCATTGGGAGCTATCTCAGGAATATTTTCTACAGGATCAGTAGTATCTGGAAGAGAGTCTTCATCCATATTGTCTAGAAACATATAAAAAATTTAATATAAAAGTCGATGAACTCTTATAACGATGACTATAGTTGTAGTTAACGCACATATGAATTGTTGAATGAAATTACAAAGACGAAGAGATGTCTTTTGTTTTCTTTACGATCGTTATTGAATAAATTTATCTCTTCAAGTTTTGAATAGGAATGTATATATAATCACAAATTGTATGTATATGATGATGCATCATTAGTTGAAACAATCAACTGCATATTTTTTGAAGATTTTACGCTATGAGTAAGAAAAATTACGATTTTTTCTTGTAAGACACAAAAAACATCGCTCACCATGCTTGCCTACGTCAAGAAAGAGAACGTCGTCAACATTTGTATTTTTTACTTTACGCCATGCTACAGAAGTTTTCAGTGTAATTTATCGTCAAGAAAGAACGCAAAAAGAGTCCTTCACTGTAATTCATAGCACGTGGCAACAAACACATATAAACCCGTTACGTTCATAGACATAAACAATGTTGAAACAGGACGAGATAGACAACAATTTGCGACACAGAATAAGATGTTTTCTACTTTAATCGTTTGCCATCGATGAGATTAATATATTGTGTATTTTCATTGAAACATAAACTTCATAAGTTAGTGTATCAATGGGTTTTGCCAGGTGTAAAGGATTTATTGAAGTACTACTAATGACATAAATCTATCGATTGTTCGAATCATCGAAAAATTAGCAAATTTTATATTTATAAATTCTAAGATCGTACACAACTTATTTTAACTTATTAAACGGGTTGATAGCATGATTTATGGACATATTTTGAATGATATATATGATCACTCGAAATAGTTCTAGTTTTAGTGAGCGTACATGTTTGTCCTCATTGAAATTGTAAAGAATAATCATTATAGATAGTGATATCTTGATTTGATTGATGAGCCGTGTGACAATAATTTTTCGTGAACAAACTCAGGAAAGATTAATAAATTAAACAGATAGTTTCATGGATGACTGATTATTACCAAATATGATCTAGTGAACGTAGTAAATACTTAGAAAATACACAGAGAATTTCAAATTTTAACCATAAAGATGTTCGTTTACAAGTGCATATATCAGCCATATCAACCAAATGAACGAACAGAAAAAGCTGTTATTTGATCAATATAAACATCCTCGAGTGAATAGTGTACATCATTTTCAATTATGAAATCAATTTTTCAGATGTTTTGCTTTTTCGTTTTGTATAGATAAGAATTCATGTATATACATATACATATATACATATATATATTTATATTTATTAGCTAAACTTACATACAACTCTTTGTCTTCTTTTCTATCACGAAAGTTAAAATCTACAATAATCACTGTCATACAACACCGAGTAAACTTAAAAATATGCAAAAATAGATTAGATCTTTGACCTATTCACCAAATCTTCATTACAGGCATCTTGTTCCTTTTCAAGCATTTTCTTATTTGCTATTTTATTGACTTCATTTCAGAAATTAACTAAACGATTGTTTTCATTATCACAAAATGCCCGAAAATCTGCTAACATTATATCTTGATATTTTTCTTCAACAGTTTGTGAATTTCGCCATTTTTTTCCTAAACAAAAATTCCAACATCAATAAAAACCACAATCTAAAGATGACAATTGATTGTTGGTTGTAGATCCATATCGTACGATACGTGGGTGTGGGATGTGGGTGTGGGTGTGAGTGTGAGTATGGGTGTGGGTATCGGTGTGTGGGTGTGTGATGTGGGTAGGTGTAGGGTGTGAGTGGGTGTGGGGTGAGGGTGTGGGTGTGGGGTGTGGGTGTGGTGTGGATGTGAGTGTGGGTGTGGATTCAGTGTTCGCATCCGACACCCACTTACACCCTACACCTACCCACATCACACACCCATACCCACACACCGATACCCACACCCACACTCACACCCACACACACCCACCCCAAGATGAGCGAATGCTGTTGAAGATAATTTTGATTATATTCTTGATTGATATTACATACCTTGGTCGTAAAATAAAGGCGATTATAACTTTTTAATCAGATAAGTGAATAAATGTAGGTTCATAAAGGAAGACTTCTTCGATCCAATATTATCAAATCCTGTTGCGTAGAGATTCTTAGCTTGACTGTACTTGATTTTAATTTTTATATAATAAGTTACAGTTATCTTTGATGATGCACACAAATTTGCAGAACTTATGTTTCAACGCAATACACATAATACATATAGATATGTTTAAACAAAATTAATTTATTTCTCAGATTTCTACTTATCACACATGATTATTTTCATCTCTATAGAAATTTTATTTTTTTATAACAAAAAAAAACAAAAAACATTTTTCTCTTATTTAATACTTTATTTCTTTTTGTCTTTCAATATAATGGATAAGATAGTTTTGAATAAGGAAAATATTCCTCTAAAGAATTGGAACGTTTTCCTTGACCGCATAAATGTAATTTACTTATTTTGGCAGAATTAGTTGGAGTAGCATCTCTTGCAAAATTATGTGTTACTCGTTGTAAAGATTCATAATCGACATAAAGAATAACATTATTTTGCAAATACGTTTTGGTATCAAAAAGAAATTTTTCTATATAATCATAATGAACATTGCTAATATAAAGTTCATTAAGAAAAAAATATTCAATAAGTGATAAATTTCGATTATCACTGTTTGATTTATAAGATTGTTTTCCGTTTTGTGGTTTACGATTAGCCAAAGATAATCCTTCTATAAATGGAAATGATTGAACAATTCGAAGAAAAAATTCATGTTCAAAGGATGTTCATCAAATAATGACACCGAACGAACATATTCAAATAATCCACCTGAAAAATTATTTGTAATACTGGTAGAATATCGCATTAGAAATGGATATGAGTAAATATGACATTGACTTCGTTTTACATCTGCAAAATTATCAACATAAGAAATTATTTTATTATTTGGATAGTCAATGAATGTGGGTTGAATATCTTCTGTTGATGGAAAACTCATTTCATTACGAACATAGATGAATGATTGAATAAAAAATGTAAATTGATTTAATCGTGGTATGTGTTTAATAATTTTTGTCTTTAAATGGTTTCCATCAATAAATGTTTTATCAACATACACGGTAAGACATAAATCGAGTTTTTCTAGATTTGACATTCGATAGAGAAGTGGAGGGATTGCTTCATTATAATCATATGTTTCGAGTTTACAGGAAAGAGAAAAACACTTTAGATTTGGTAAGTCGCCCTAAAAAGTAAAATTATTCGAACACGATTTTTATACGATGATTCATATAATACAAACGTAGTCAGACGATTGAAGACAGTGAAAATTTTATCATATGCATTTGTCACTGATAGTATCTTTCCTTCATAATTATCATCATTATTATTATATATTGTAATAAAAAGTGTTGTTATTTGATTTTTGAAAATACTCGAAAGAGTTTCATCTAAACATATATAATCAATATATGTCAATAATATAGTCTTTGATAAATCTTTCATTTGTTTAGAATGAAAAGAATTCAATTAAAATTTCTTACCAGTAAAAAGACATTGAGCTGACTCTTCATCAATATTATAAAGACCAAGACTATCTAAGTTAGGATAATTGGCAACACGTTTTACGTGTTTTATAGATGATGAATCAAGATCAAGCCATTGAATTTTATCATGAATCGAAGGTAAAATTTGTAAACAAAATCGATTAAGCATTATATTAGAAGAAAATAGATCGATAAAATTATCTGATAACCATTTGACAAAAGTCAAATGACTTGTAAAAATTCGATCATGAATTATTTTATTTAGTCGCTGATTGATACCATAGAAAGAATAAAGTACGTCAATATTATTCAATTTTTGAAAAATAATCATAAGAATTTCATCAGGTAAATTATTTAATCCAGTGCATGAATATTCCATGTTTATTTTTAGTGATCTATTCTTCTTTTCAACTTATGAATGTCAATATTTATATGCATATATACTCATCTATTCTATTTGATCGATATCGTCAATACAAACAATAATGAATTGTTCTATAATCCAACAAATTCTTAGCGCATAAATGTTGTTATTTATTTTTCTCCTTTTTCTAATATGTCATACAATAAAAATTTATATTTCTTCCATATATTTATTTTATACTGTGCATAGGGACATTTGCAAGATTCAGTTGATACTTAAATAACGTTAGTGAAAATATATTTCTCTACCCATTTGGGAAAATGAATCTTAAAGTTTTAGAATAGACGCTATAACATAAAGTTAAATTTTGTGTTTCTCATTGACATTAATTTAATTGTTACTGAAAAGGAAAAAGAATAAGTGTATTCAATTACTTTGGTTAGAATATGTTTGAATTCTAATTTGATACATTTTGAAGAGACTATCAAGAAAAATGTGAAAATCTTCAAGTGTAGTTCTATGATTAATAATAGCTACTCGAATAAATAATTTCTTTTTGAAATATTGATGGTACTGCAATTCCTAATAGTTACATATTAGCAACACTTCATTATTAAATGTATCGAGATATTTTATGTTACTTTTACCAAGTATTTTTGGTTCAAATTGAAAACTGATAATAGTATAAGTCTTACATGACGAATAGTATGAAAGATAGGGTGTGGGGCGGGTGTGGGATGGATGTGAGGTGTGGGTGTGGGTGTGGGTGTGGGTGTCAGAATTCTGTGAAGACAAACACCCTCACCCACCCCACCCCACCCACACCCACACTCACCCACATCCACACTCAGTACATTTATAAGTGTTTCATACAAACATGTTGTTCTTATGCATATTCCTTTAAAATGTTTCGAAAAATTCAATATAACGAAGATTGTATGCATTAACAAAAAGAATGGACTAAATGACGCAATTAAAGCCCATGTTTTTTTTCAATTCACTAGTTCAACGCTATTTATATCATTCAACACTATTTGTTTCCACATATTATAACCTAGAGATAATGTGTCTCCGCTATCGATAAAATTTATATAATTTATTTTATCCATAGAATATTTTTACCAATCGAGATAGCTTTCACTACAGCTATTATTAACAATATTAAAATTATCATTGTCCAATTAGTCGTAGAGTTTTTCTTTTCAGCCATTCAATCTAATTCATCGATGAATAAATAATTTTGTTACTATTGTATCTCACTGTTTGGGTTCATTTGGAGACAATAAATATTAGACATCTTATAGAGTGAGAGTACATCAGTAGAGAAGATTGCCTGGATACTAATGTTACAATAGTACTAAGATGAATATGTATGGACCGATTCTTTTATGTGTCGAGTATGCTGTTGACTTTTTATAATATATTATATACGAGCATACGATAACCCGCTTATCTCGATAAATATCGTACATAAGAAGATTCTCCCACGACATCTTGTGGAATCATATTCTAGATAAGTATATCTTATACGATCGTATCCGTTCTTCACGCAAACGACCATACGTATAAACATCTACTTTTACTGCTTAGATGAAATTACTTTCTATTTTATTGACGAGAGATAGTAGTATTAGACACTGATAGAAGAAGATGACGATTCCTATCAAAGAATAATCCAAGTTGATATTATTACTGCAGAGTGTACCGACTATATAGTATTCATCCAGCTTTCAGTATTCTGATAATAAATCAAAGATTAGCCAGAGATCTTAAAAAAAACGATTGCAGTCGTTGTATCACTATACAAATTGAGATGATTTTCTCAAGCATGCTTTGTGAGAAAAAAAAAACAATTCTTTCATGCCTGAATGATTAATTTAATTTTTTAAAACACTTATTTCGATCTGGTTTTCTTAAAGATGGAATGCAAAACAAGATAACACAAGTAGTATATTCTAAAGAATAAAAATATCTTAGTTTTGTCTTATTCCATAAGGAACAAAATACCCCGAAATATGTCGTGCCTTATCTGATATAGAACTGTCATATGCACATCTTTCAGTATTCAATATAGGCATAAGAATAAAAAATCTAATATACATGTAACGAATTAGTCAACACGTCAAGAATAAAAGATAAATAGGTACATATGTATGTATACAGGATTTGAAAGAAGTAAAAATTGAAACTAAGAAAAAAAAGTATAATAAGTATAGCATTACTGGAAATGATAAAAGATAGAAAACAGACCGAACTATATCTCTCTTATACAAATCAATCTGCTAGTCACAACTCTTACTTCTCAGCAATCGATGAAGTCGTAATTATTTTCAAGCTCTGCATAATGTGCTTAATCAAATTATAAATAGAAATGCAGAGTTTAATTTATTTTAATAACAAAACACTCATCAGGGCTCTGCATTACAATAAAAAGCACGTATTAAAAGGAGTTAAGAGATAGAAATACAAGATTTATGCATTAAGACCTAAGTTAAATTGTAAACTATATTGGAACACAAAATTTACAAATAATTAGTATGAAGATATCTTGATAGAATAAAATGCGTATATTTAATGAAATCGCAGAATTTCAATTAGAAGTTTAATTGAAATTCATATACATGAACAACTTCAGAGAAATACAAAGTTGTAAAAACAAAAATTAATGAAAGGTACAAAGTAAGTTGGTTATTGTAAGAAAAAATGTCACGAATCACAATCACTTATAAGCATTTACAAATTTATAATACAGCACGGAAAAAATAGATAATTGCGTATTATTTCAGAGAAAGAGTCCACTAATAATATCAAAGTTCCCAATTTCGACCAATAGCTGCTATATGATAACATCAACTTTTATCTAGTTGTGGTTCAAGATTTGAGTTTACATTTATTTTTCTTTTATTTATCATTGTGCTTAATTTATCATTTAGAATTCATAATTTTGATCGGTGTCTGCTATTTGATAACAGGGTGTGGGTGTGGATGTGAAGGCATGAAATATAAGACATCAGCAACACTTACACCCACACCCACACCATTTTATCTCATTCGACTCATCATACCATCCATGACCATGCCTAATATCGGTTTTTTTTATTTCTTTTCCTAAATTGAGAAAACTCGATTTTACTGAAACCAGAGCCATTCTAGTCAATGTTCAACGGCTTTCGGATTCAAATAGAACTTTAAATCACAAATCAGTTACAGACTTGGATTCAGCACAAAAAACTGAGACGAATAAAGTATCTTTTGAGTTAATTTGACAACTTTTATTTCCCGATGCGTATACAGCAATCTCAAGTTCATCAGCGATATCTGAAAAAAATCAGAAAAAAACTGATACTAGGCATGGTGAGGGATGGTATGATGAGTCGAATGAGATAAAAAACTTTCGCTTCATCACTTAAGTAGAAAAACTAGATAGGTTTATAAAATCGACTCATTCGTAGCGCCACCATCAATTGAATTTTAGATCTAGAGTCGATCTGACAACTCAAGTATACTCAAATTTCGATGCTGAATCTGCAAAAATTATTTTCAGAAGCGAAAAAAGAACAAAGTAGGAAATTTTACACATTTTTTACAAACGATGTGTTTTTCCCGAAAAATGACACCTCTTCAGTATTTCGCATTTTTTCACTAGAAGGAGGCATTTGCCAAGGCTAAAAAGTAGATTTTGGTGATCGGCAGTTCTTTCTCTCTCAGAATATGCGAAAAAATGTTATGTGAAACTCGAATTGCCGGCACCTTCTAACTTGTAAAATGAGTTATTATCATGTGTCCAAATGACTCAGAAATGTATACGTGTAAATATCAATTTTTTTTTGTTCTTTGACATGTGGCATACAAAAGTGACGTTGCATTGTATATTTGCATAAATCATTTCACGATAAAACCTTACTCTGTCAGACACTGTTGCAAGTAATAGTCGAAAATAATTGTTCGCAGTCAATCATTGTT
>CAJNOP010002217.1:4308-19160 GCA_905250075.1 Rotaria sp. Silwood1 | reverse complement strand
ACTTTTTTATACAAAAGTTCTATTTTTGTATGTCAAGTTTTACTTCTATTATAAATGATAATCAGTCTTTAAGTCCCTTTAGTCGCTTTAGTCCCTTTAGTCCTTTTACTCCCATTAGCCCTTTAAGTCCCTTTCGTCCTTTTAGTCCCTTTAGCCCCTTAAGTCCCTTTTGTTGGTTATGTCCCTTTAGTACCTTTAGTCCCTTTAGTGCCTTTAGTCCCTTCAGTCTCTTTACTTTCTTTAGTCCTTTTAGTGTCCTTAGTCCGTTTAGTCCCTTCAGTCCCTTACTCCCTTTAGTTCTTTTAGTCCTTTTGGTTCCTTTAGTACCTTTAGTTCCTTCAGTGCTTTTACTCCCTTTAGTCTCTTTAATTCTTTTAGTCCTTCTAGTCCTTTTAGTCCCTTTCATCCCTTTAATCCTTTTAGTGCCCTTAGTGCTTTCAGTTCCCACCCTCATGGGCCAAACAGACTAAAGGAACTAAAAGCACTGAAGGAACTAAAGGCACTAAAGGGACTAAAGGGAATACATAATGTATAGAAAAGTAAAACAGGATAACTTTAAACTCTCATAGATCTCTCCTTCGCCTTATCTCAAATTCGGCTTCATTTGAAAAACTATTAGACCTGTAGCACGAGGATTCTCAATGGCAATAGCTGAGTCAAAGCGTCATTGTGAACTATATCTGATTTCCTTAATTTGATTCTGTAACTGGAAAATGAGAGTTTTATTGCAATGTCTCATTAAAGAAATATAAGTGTAGCATTCTCAAAAAAATTCAGCCTTTTAACTTATCTTTCGTGAGCGAAATCTGCAGAATTGGTGCAATATGAATCCTTAGTCATTCGTTTTACATGAGACTACTTATAAAAACAGTTTGTTTACTGTTCATTTAACATAAAAGATATGGCATCATTTTTATACATCGATTTTTATGACTTTCTTCAAATTATCACATTGCAAGTTTGAGGAGCTAGCTGGAGATTCTCCAAATATACGCAAGATTAACAAATTGGTTTTTTATCAGAATAATAATAATAAATAACAATCTATTGGCATATCTCATTTTAAGACTCTGCTTCATCTATGGATAGATCTCTTCAGAGCATGGATATAACCATATGAAAGAAGTGGAAGAAATATACTTTCAAAATCAGTTCTGTTGGAAAGTTGTTAGAACATCTAGCCAATTTTTATCCATTTTGTCTGTCGTTTCAACAGACACCGTTGTGTTTTCTTGAACATAGATGGCTTTTCGTATGCCTTTTAAAACTGCTGCGATACGAAGATTTAACATGGAAGTCACCTCTTGGTGAAATCACAATAGTATTTTAATAAGAATATGTAAGGTTTTAAGATTCGAATCATTTCAGTCGTTCCGAGTTGGAAAGAATATTGTCCAGATTTTCCTAATCTGTTTTTCTTTGCAGTTTTTCAAGACATGCGAATAGCTATCTATGTACAAGAAATAGTTCCAGTGTCTGTCTGAATCATAGAGAGCACAGATATAAATCACCAAGGTTTTCTTATAACTATCAAATGATCAGAATCGATTTCAATAACATATTAATTGCTATCCTTTTCATTAAATGCACGAATAGCTGCAAACAGTCTGCATTAACAAGAAAAAATGACTAGCTTCTTCACTATTTTCATAAAACTGGCAAAAATTACCAATATTTACTTTCATTTTCTTCTTTTCATACATTTAGACACAGTATAAAACTCACATAAACTATACTTAATTACTGGTATCATTTCAGGATAGAAAAGTCTTCTGAACACCGATAGACTAAAAGGGCTTACGAGAGAGACTGCAATATCAAAAGACTTACGTCTGCTTCTTGTAATAGAACGATATTGACGAATATTGTAATAACGAATATAATACCTTGGTAATGTATCAATGTTGTTTAATAAAGAAAATGAAAGTAATATTTTGCTTATATGTGTATCGGAATAATGTTTGGCTGGCGTGCATTCAACCGTATACGTTGGATAAAGTATGATCATATATTAATGAAACAAACTGGGTTTTTTCCCCATAGAAATGTTATTATTCTTTTGCTTATGTACATATCGAAACAATGCTTGGCTGGCGTGCATTCAACCGTATACGTTGGATAAAGCATGATCATATATTAATGAAACAGACTGGGTTTTTTCCCACAAAAATGTTATTATTCTTTTGCTTGTTCTATCACTTATCGATGAGACAGCTTGAATAATAAAGAGGGAAAGTTAATCGATTGTTGGAAAAATGTGCATAATATCACGATTTTATTTTTCTTTTTCTTTCTACCATTGCACAGGATACGTAAAATATACAGGCTTCACAACTAATAATACGCTGATTTATATCATCGATCCTGTTAAAAACGAGCTCAATGGTCCCTTCTGCCTATGACAAAAGATATTGGTTTCTACTACCACTTTTGGAAGCATTTCTTGTCCAAACACATATTCCTCCTCAAAAATCGACATTTGGATGAGGTTCGGTCCTCGGTATCCTTTCTGACCCTCAAAGAAACTTGAGAGTCATTTTCGACATCTGCCTCGGCCACTATCATCGTGAGTATCCTTGCTTTGATTCAGATTCATTTTCTAGTCGTTATTTTTATTTCGAATGTAATTCAAATCATCATTCTGTTATCTATCTCGGTGGGAAATCAGCTTCTGACACAAGTTACACTCTCAATCGATAGAATCAATTACATTATCAACTTCAACCTTGGTATCAAGATCTGTCAGACTGATTCTGTTCCGTAGTCACTCTATCAAGGGAAGCATCTCGCTTAGTTATTACTCATTGTTCTGTACTATCCCAAAGCTTTTCATGGAGCAGTACTCATTTTTATAACAGTTGCGTTCTATTTTTGTCCTCAGTTGGTATCTTAGCTTTAGAGTGTACTCCCAGTTTGATCATGTTCTTAATTAGAGTGGTAGCTCCGAACTGAACTACAATACTCATTGCAGACATGCTTTGGGACCACTGCTTTCGGTAGGCTTTGGTAACTACATTCGATAGTTCATCAAGTTTCTGGAAAAATAGTTTCAGACGATTACGATTTTTTTTTGGCACGAATTCTATCTGATCTTTTTTGGATTATTTACTCTTTATTTTTTAGTTAAATCTGGCTTTGCGCCTGATAAAGAGACAATATTTTATTTTCAATTTTTTTGTAGACATTTTTATTATTTTCAAGGTTAAGCCCAATAAAGATTTTTATGGTCTTCTTTAATTTCATGAAGAGGAAACGAAAATTCAAATGAAAAAAAGCAGTTGTGGTATTTTTCTTTTCACAAATAACCGAAAAAGTATGCTAAGAAAACAAGTGCAAAAGCTTGTCAACGCAGCTCCTTTGGAGCTGAAATGTGGAACTTACGTATGTGCTTCCGAGTTGTTATCATAATGCATTATTTCTAAACTAAAAAATAGTCTTCGTTTCGAATAATTATGAGTGCACTAGAAAATTGTAGAAGATCTGAATTCTGCGCAATTGCTGAGGTCTGTACTAATGGCCTGTTTGTAATGGGAGTGGGGAGAGGGTGGGAGAAGAGGGGTTACACCAGTAATCTTCTGTTCCTGTTGCTATGTGCCTGTCATGGGGTGGAGGAGGAGGGGAACTGGAACATCTTGGTCTTAAAATTTATACTGACTATTTTCTTTGAAAATGTACGTAAGTTCCGCAATCAAACAAATTCTTCAGGGAATGTATCGATTAATGTGTTCTATGAATGATATTTTTGAAAATAGGTGTATAAAACAAAGCTTCAACATCAATATGAAAACTTTTAAAACGGAGTAAGATACAACAAGAGCGTTCTGTTTCCTGCAGTGTAAAGAATGATACTACTGCATTTTAGACGAAAATGCGTAATATTTTGTTTGTTTGTGATAAAAGAATAATTAACAAAACCTCAGTTTTGCTTCGTTTGCAAGCAACGTCAGGTTCAACTTGGAATGCATGAACCAATAGTCACACACACGATAACTTAGTAATTGAGTTTTAAAAGACAAAATCAGTACTTCCTAACTTAAAGAGAGACGATAAACAAACTCCAGACCTTGTCTGTCATGGTCTGTGGGAAGGAAAGGGAGGTGAGTCCATATGTCTACCTCTAAAGAGTTCAACATTCTTTTCAGATCGTATTTGACAAAACTGCTTCTTCCATGAAGAGGCTCCAAGCTTTTAAGAGAGAGTCCGTGAGATGATCGAGTATCGTGGTAGATATTGAAGTACTCGATAAAATTTGAATTTTTGTTTTTATGTTCTTATTTTGTTCAGCATCATCTAAAACCGCTAAATGCAAACTTTTAGAGCATTTCGTTGAGCCATTGGAAAGTTAGCTCGAATGCACCTATCACAGGGTAAGAGTCTTAGTTGAGGAAAACTAAAAAATCCTGCATAGAAAGTTAAGATTCTTTTAGATGACAATAATTTTATGAAATTTTTCGTGTAATATACCAAAAGATACGGCTTCGACGCTGAACAAAATCATCTTTTAATATGTTAGATTTCCATGGACTAATCGAGAGTTATCTATGAAATACTATCTATAACTCGTTATTTTCTAGTGGAAAAATGAGACTATCTTTTAGCAATATATTACAGTGTATCAGCTTCCGTTTAGTCATTTTAAGAGATCCTGCGCTGAATATTTTATAAGCTATACGACTTTTTTCTCTCGACAAAATTGTTATAAAAAAAAATAAAAAAGATTTCGAATGATGTCCAAAAATGGCTTACAACGTTGATCAATTGGACAGTGTCTATGGGAAAAAATTATTTTGAATATTTTTTTCTGAAAAACGAACAAAAGTTTAAGAAGACTATGATGTATCTAAAGTATTTTTCACACAAGTACGATATATTTCAATAAGCAAATCGTCTATATAAACTGTTGAATTATCATTTATCGTAATTTACGAAGGTAAAATGGGTTAGCATCATGTTATGCAAAAGAGCTGAAAACACTTTATAAGTCGATTAACGTTCAATTTTACTTCAGTGGAAGTTAAAGTATTGTTTAAATAGCTGTACACTTACTTTATACAAGACGCAGGATTGATGGTCACGTTTAAGGGGAATCTTATCCGTGCTTCTCCTCTTCGGCACGTAGAGCCCATGATGCTTGAAGAGGAGGGACATTATTTGGAAAACACATGTCCCTTTATTGTCTACGTATGAGGGTACTTGGAAAAGCCGCACTCATGCAAACAATATAATTCTTTATCAATGGTCATTATTCAGAAAATCCGTGCCCATTGGTATGTTCACGCGAGCATAACTCGGTAAAACCGTACCCATCCGTTTATTTAGAATGACTTAGCCCTAATCCGGTAAACCTGGTTCTGTTTTATATTTTATTTGGTTTTCTTTAATGTCAGAGGAGTGGTTGTAGCTGGGAATACATTTAAAGAGATGATTCAAGTGCCATTTTAGCATTCATACTAAAGCTTGCTAGCATTTTGATCTCTTACAGAGCAATTTCAATATCTTGAAAATCTTAGTTTAATGTTTCAAGTTCAAAGTCAATTTCCTCGTTCTCAATATCATTACCAGTATTTTTGACGGGTTTATTTTCGATGAGGACTTTACTATTTGACAAATTTTGAGTGGTAATCATCTGTTGTTCGCGTTTTAGTTGACAGAAAAATGAGCAAACCTCATTTTCATTTTAAACTTGGATAGCCGAAAAGTAAAGCTTGCCGTTTTCTTTCAAGGTCTCCCTATCTAATACAAACTGTTTCGGTTTCCAACGTTTCATACCGGAAACGCCTTCATCTAATTTTTTTTTTGAAGTACCTACACTGTTCATCTAAAATATGTATGCTCGATTTACGTATGGACAAAACCCAGCCTTGAGGAAGAGAATTCATTTCGGGTGTGAATGTGTGGCGATGGGTGCGTGTGGCTGTGAGACGAGGACATCTACATGAACACCCAAGCCTACACCCGTACCCCATGCCCACACCCACATCCACACCTATCGGTGTCCCTTTTTGTTCTAAATTGACAAAAGCTTCTTGCTGCTTAAATTGTCTCAAAACAAATCATTTTAAAGTATTTAAAATACTTTTAATGGAACTTGACGAGGCATCCACAGCTGACGGCTATTATGATCGAATCAAAGCTATTTGTGGACAAATCAGGGTCGTAAGTTTTCGCAAAAGAGGTTTCGATTTATATGGTCTCAGCAATTTAGATGGACTGGCTTTTAACACCGATAAGATTTGCACGCGTTACTCATTTCAACCTAGTTATTCATAAGGTAGACCAAGAAGCCAAATCATATCTTCAGCGGACATCTTTAGGCGTTCAAAATATGGTTACAATTGACGTCATTGCAGATGGCAATTGTCTCTATAACTCTATCGTATGTTTGACTGATAATACAGTTTTGATATCTTGCGAACCGAGAGGTAGGTACTTCCAACTTTACTATTCAGTTCTGTTAATACAATCTTTCTAATTCAAAATGTAATAGAACTCGTAAAAAATGAAACTCTCTACAGCAATCGCCTTGCACATATTGTTGGACCACTCAATGAGGTGATAAAAATATCACCCATCATTTTTCATTCTCGGAACTTTATGAAATCGCAGCCTTGAGCAATGTTCTTCAATGCAATATACGAGTTATATATCCTAGAATTGATTATCGACCTGATCTAGACATCATGAATAGTACGTTTGAGCATGCTCAATCCAGTATTTCATCTAAAACAATTTATATATCCTGGTTACATACTCAAAGTGAAAGAGACACAAGTAAAAGTAATGTTGATAATTGGACACCTAATAATTTCGTACCACTTTTACTTCCATCGAGTGAGTCTCAGAATCAAAGTAACGTGACTGAACCGAAATCCACTGTGTCACGCTTGGTGAGTTTAATGTTTTAGTACAGAACTTTTTACACAAATAAAACACACTTTCACTTGCAGACGCCAACTAATTCAACAACGAAGAATAACGTACTAACTCGAATTCGCATTCCTGAATTTAACATGGAGAATAATAAAATTCAACAATTTCAAACATCATCGACCTATTACATGGTAAGCCAGGAAACCGCAACAACTTCTCGAACTAAACGAATACTACAAGCAAGTGAGACTCACACGAGCGCGAAGAACACGAATATTGACAAAAGACGATTACAAGCTTGTCAAAGAATGGCTTTTAAACTAGCTCAAGCTACACCAGAGGAAGCTGAAAGATAGCGGATATTTGCAAGCGAAAGACGCGCTATCAGAAGAGCTGCCTTTACATCAGAACAAGCTAAACTAGAGCGGTCCCTTGCAGGAGAAAGAATTGCAGCTAGAAGAGCTGCTTTAACATCAGAATAACTTGAACATGAACGTACTATGACTCGAGACAGAAGTGCAGCCAGAAGAACTGCTTTAACAGTGCAAGAAATCGAAGTCCAGCGAGAGCTAACTCGTGAGAAATTTGTAGCATGGAGAGCTACTTTTACATCGAAAGAGATCCAGCTACAACGAACACTTGCTGCCGAACGAAGTATGAATAAACGAGCTACTGCATCACCAAAAGAAGCTGAAGAACAGTGTGTGGTAGCTTGCAAAAGAAGTACCGCAAGACAAGCTACTTATACATCTGATGAACTCGAATGACAGCGTGCATCTGCTCGTCAGAGAAAGTGGCTTCGATAAAGCGACAAGCACCAACAAGAAAGTAACGACTTTGAATGACCAAAACCTATTGATATTGAACGTAAGAAAAACTGTTTACAGAACTTTATTCAACATATGTCGATGAGTTCTCTGCAAGTAGGTGTTTGCGGTATTTGTAATGTTCGTTGCTACAAACGTGATTTCTACCATATACCGTTCAGTAAAATACCGTCTATTGAATTACTGAAAGTACCCAACGATTTTTATGACATAATTCCGGGAATGCAGGAAACGTACCAATTCCAGTCACATGATAAGCTTAACATGAGTGGTGATCTTGCCAAGGCGTTGATTCAGAAAGAAAGAGCAGCAGGTTAGTCTCGCTAGTACGTAAACTAATACAGTAAATAATTTTTTTAATTATAGATACGCATGCTCAATCAACAATGAATAAACAGGAGTTTACTTATGTAAACGGTATCGTTTTTTATGAAGCAGGATTGCATAAAACTGTTGAGAGAAAAAAACGATATTCGATACACTGCGACATTTGTTCGGAGTGTTGGTCGTCTCTAATAAAAGGGAAAGTACCGAAATTTTCGCCTGCCAACAAAATATGGGCTGGAGATGTCCCAGAAGAACTACAAGGACTAACAATTCATGAGGAAAAACTGATCGCTCTTTAGCGGCACAATGGCTGCATTGTCAAGTTACATTCGTCTTTTCATTCGACAAGTACAGCTCAGTCAGCTTTAAGAAGGAATTGCATAAGTTTTCCCCAAGATGTTATTAACATAGCGACTACCTTACCACTAGATTTAGATGATCTATGTGATTCTCTAAAGATAATCTTTGTTGGATGTCGTCCTCATCAACGAAACCAATTGAAAAATGTTTTGACCGTTCGAAAAAAGAAAGTTTTCGAAGCACTTCAAAGGCTTAGACAGAATAATGCTCTATATCGTAATGTTACAATTAGTCAATTAATAATCAGCAAATTACCTGAAGATGATGTACCGGAGTGTTTATGGGCAACCATGGAAGTTTCTACTAATGTAGAAGCAGCTGAAAATGAAAGAGCAAGTTACCTTCCTGATCTGTTGACCAATGCATCTGAATTTAACAATACAACAGCTATACCTATAATCTCAAGGTAAGACAAAGAGACATGTTGATATTTTGGTACTAATATTGTTTATGTTATAGTGCTGTGTTAGATGTCAATAGTACCAAAGTGTCGTCTGATGAAGTTGCTGAACATCTTTTAGAACGAATCAAAGCACAAGTGCCAGAAAAAGCACACGGAAAAGACACCGAGCAAAACTCTAAACAAGACACTGTATATATAATTCCTCGTGGCAACAAACCGGCCAATGAATATTCTAATCCAAATCTTTTATTAGAAATCTTTCCTACCCTATTCCCATATGAATGTGGTGGGCTTGAGGATGGTTCTCGACCGATTCAAATCAATTTTCGTGAGCATCTCAGATATCTTCTTTCGTATGCAGATCGCCGCTTTGAAGAACACTATTCATTTATATTCGTTGTCTTCAATATTTTACAACGCCGAACAGCATGTTTCCACGCCCAATTAATGACAACAAGATCATGGTTTCAACAATCTGCACAAGTTCTTAACTCATTGAGTTCTGAGGATGTAGCAGCAGCCCTTACTCATATCTCAAAAGCGTCTTATTCAAAAGTTACTGACGAGAGAATAAATACGTTGATGAAGCACATCAAAATTATTGGTGGTCACGTCATGGGTTCAGCTCATTCCCAATCAGCTCTTCGTACGAAAATTCATCTCTTTATGTTTTTATCTTGGTCTTCCTAGCCTTTTCCTCACAATCAATCCGGCCAACATCCATGGTGCAGTGGCACTTTACTTTGGAGGTGTCGATCTCGATCTTGATAACGTTCTGCCAGAAGTCCTGCGTACAAGTTATGAGCGTGCTCAAATTGTCGCGACACACTCTGTTGCAACTGCAAAGTTCTTCAACTGTTTAATAAAAAGCGTTTTGAAAAGCCTACTACTGGGCGGTGTACTTGGTTCTGCAAAAGCGTATTTCGGCACTGTAGAAAGTCAAGGAAGAGGATCGCTCCATTTACATCTCTTGATTTGGCTCAATCATGAATATACTCCAGCACAATTGAAAGAAAATATTCAAAATCAAGATTTTCGTGAAAATTTACTAAAATATTTAGAAGATATTATAAAAGAAGATTTAGATTCGTTTCGAGGTAATATATTTAACATTGTTCGAATCTGTCATTTGAAGTTGTTACATTTGCCTACTTGATGCTGTTTTACACCCTGATAGTGTATCACTGCCTTACCTCGAACTTGAGCTTTCAGAACATCGTTAAAATTTTTATTAATGCAAAACATATTTCATTCTGATCACTTATTCTTAATATATATTTATGAGACTTCTATTTTTTGTACTTTTGAATATCAATATTCTTTTTTAAGATGAAACCAACGACGGAACAAGTACGACAAGTGATGATAGAACATTAATTGGTGAGCTTTGAAGCTTTTAGTAGATCTTTAATTATAATTCTCACTTCATCTTAGAACAAATTGAATCGACAGCAAGTGAAGTTATACCACCATGTCTCCCGACACCAAATCCTGCATTGGAAGACTTCGATCAAACGTTTCGCAAAGATGCAGTTCAATTGGTCGAAACCTGCAATATTCACAAACATTCTGCAGCTTGCTATAAATATTCTAAAGGCAAAAATGAGAGTTCAAAAATTTGTCGAAGACGCATGCCACGTGCACTAGTGAAGGTTTCTAATATTGATCCTACGACGAGACAAATAACTATGCGTCGATCGCACCCGTGGATCAATAACTTCAACGAATGGCTCTTAACTGCATGTCGATCGAACATGGGCATTAAGTTCATCTGGAGTGGAAATGACGCTAAAGCATTAGTTTACTATATGACTGATTATGTAACAAAGTCTACTCTGGCCTTCTATGATATGTTTGCGCTGGCACAACAAGGCATCAAATCTATCGAGCATGAACGAATTTCTAATAGCACAGATAATATTGTTGACAAATCGCGTAAACTAGTGTTACGCTGCTTCAATATGATTGCTTCACAACAAGAAGTTTCAGGTGTTCAAGTTGCGTCATATCTAATGAACTATGGTGACCATTACACTACATATACGTTCAAAAATCTTTTTCTCACTTCAATCAAAAACTATCAACAAACAGAACTAAATAAAGCACGAATTAACGAAAAAGAAATTGTTGAAGAGAGAATAGATGGTAGAACTTTTTAAAATAATTGTATAGATTTTTAACATGTTGTTTTCTAGAGACTTCAACGCCTTTCTACGATGAGCAAGGAGAAGATAAAAACGAAATCGAAGAACAATTTTTATTAGAACCCACAAAAACCAACAACGGCGATCAGTATGTCTTGGTCAATACTCGTCTTGATTATCAGCATCGATCAAAGGATCTTAGTGCAGTGTGTTTATATGATTTCGTCAGCCATTTTCATAAGAAGGTTATCGACAAATCGGATCGTCGTTTACTAAAGAATGTAACCAATTCTCAAGGCCAACAATTACCTACAGAAGGAACGAAAATGAATGAACATCATACATTTGACAGCGCACATCCGCAATCATTATCTCATCTCATAATTAAACGTTCCATTCCAGTAGTAGCAGTCCTGATAGGTCCTCAAATACCTCGCCGCGAACGAGAAGAAAGGCATGAACGTTATTGTCGCGCATTGTTAACATTATTCGTTCCATGGCGATCAGTTCAGGACCTTTGTGCACTGAATGAGACATGGTCAGAAGCATTGGAAGCTCGAAGATTATTGATCTCTTCCAACTCGCTTAAGATTATAGAAAATACAGAACTTTTGCACGAATGCAAACACGATCGAGATGAGCACCTTCATCAAGTTCTTTTAGAAGCACAAAATGAAAACAACATTGACCCTATTTTGATGCCTAACTACTATGAAGGGGATGAAAATGCAGACGAAGATGATCCGGAACAACTTTTGCAAATGCTCTCCATCGTAATTGAGACCACCACAAACGCTTACTCTGCATTGACAGTTACTCAAGAATAACGCTATGTTCATGATGCATTAGAAGCAATTGATAATAGAGACAGATTTGCACTACTCAATGGTGAGTTGATTACTGTCATATTTCGAAAACATTTAGTTTGATTTTGACCGTACACGTTGTCCGGGCGAAAATAATTATGGTATCATACACGACGTCCACATATTTGACGTAGCTCGCGAGCATCATACGACCACGATTAAAGAGTGGAAACGTGATATTGAAGCCCGACGAGACGAAACAAGAAACTATTTAATTTCAGGTGAAGATACTCTGGAAGTACGAGATGATGAAACACAGATTGAAGTCGTAGGTGCTGAAATTCCAACAAGCCCAATTAAAACGAAAGCTACGAGAGTCCTACTTGTAACTGCAACCAATTTGGTTTTATTTCCCACAAAACAGAATATCGTCAAACAATTTACACTAAATACTCAGCAAAAATATGCTTTTATGATTATAACTAGTCACTTAGATGGCGAAAATCATGCTTATACCGGTATATAATATTTTATTGATTTTGTTATTGAAAATTTTGAATAGTCTTGATATTTAGATACTATCGATAATCAGTTATTAATGTGCATACCTGGTTGCGGTGGCACTGGAAAATCTCAGTTGATTCGTGCAATTACCAAATATTTCCAAGTAACCAAGAGGGACAAGATGTTGCGTAAAATGGCACCAACGTCTATAGCAGCAGCTGAAATTGACGGATTAACTATCCATTCATTTTTAGGTGAAAGTCGCAAAAACAGTAAAAAGAAACAAACCCGTACATTTAGACCTGGCGATACGAAATTGGAAAATGAATGGCGTCATGTGAAGTACTTGATAATCGATGAGATGAGTATGGTAGGACTTAGCCTATTAGCTCGTCTCAATCGAATAGTGAAAACAGCCAAGCACGTAAATTCTGAGATACCTTTTGGTGGTGTCAATGTCATTTTCTTTGGCGACTATCTTCAATATTCTCCTGTTTTAGACAAGCCTCTCTACTATAGCTGCGCATCGACACAGCAAATTACAGAACGTCAGATAGATATGTTGTGTGCACAGAAACTTATGTCTGAAATAAACTGCGTTGTTGAATTAACTCAGCAAATGCGAACCCAAGACATAAGATATTTGGAGCTTTTAAATAGATTAAGACATGGGCAATCGACAATAGAAGATTACCAACTTCTGTGTACGAGAGTCATAGGAAATCCAAAACTTCAAGTATCTCTACAACAAAAGCCATGGAACGAAGTATGCACATTCATTTTCTCTGTGTATCACATTACTTTTCTTTCAATAGGCTCCAATACTGGTTTTTCGGAATACGCTACGCACTCAAATTAATAATAGAGCTGTCTTAAACAAAACAATGGAAATAGGACTTACCCCAATTGTATGCATTGCTCAAGATTATATTCAAGGAAAACCAGTGAATGATCTACGATTACGTAAAGCCATACTTGAACTACCTGACAATAAAACCGAACATCTTCCAGGGTATCTGCCTCTCGTACCAGGAATGCCAGTTTTACTCACAGAAAACATCGCTACCGAACTGGGACTCTCCAACGGTACACGTGGAATTTTTCGTCAACTTGTATACGATGAATCACCAGAAGATGTTCGATACCAGGATAAGAATTTTCCACCAAATACCAAGTTTATAACGCAACCAAAGTACGCTTTAGTAGAATTTCCTGGTTGCAAACTTAATACCAAACTTGCTGAACTGCAGTCCAAAATAGTTCCTATAGCTATTAGTGAACAAACATTCTTGTTCGACGCCAAAGAACTTCTTCCAGAAAATGTAGCAAAAGCAGCCAAAATAAACAAGAAAACAACAAAACTCACCGTCAAACGTAAAGCACTTCCACTTATACCCGCATACAGCATGACAACACATAAAAGCCAAGGCCAAACACTCGGTAAAATTATCGTCGATCTGGTGATGCCGCCTGGTCCAATTGAACTCGCATCGGTTTATGTTCCATTATCTCGTGTAAAGAGACTTGACGATTTACTAATCATACGTTCATTCGAATTTGGAACACTTTAAGTTAAACCATCAACGGCCCAAATAGAAGAACTTAAAAGATTAGATAAAATAGCACAAAGTACTCGGAAACGTTTTCAATTCATTGTTTAAAACAACAACATCCCAAGAGTGCCGTGATCTTCAGGCAAACCATCTAACTGATAAAAAAAACTCTATATTGCATGCTCGAAATCTGTCCGTTATACAATTATAGCCATTAGATCATTTGTAAAACCTCTATGTAACTCTATTTGAAATAAAAGCCATCAAGATAAAAGAGAATGAAAAGAATTTGAACAGTGTAAACCCGCTGTATCCGTAGGAAGTCACTATTGCTTGCGCATTCAATCCGAATCCCAAGCAGCATTTGACAGCTATACACTACAACAAAAGCTACATTTCACACGCGCCATATCAGAAAACTTTCTTAAGTACGGATTTCAGAAAGAACCAGTAATGACAACATAGTTTTCTTACCAACATCGCCGCTAATACTCGCAGTGTACTTTCATGGGACCTCGTCGTAATAAACCAACAAACTATATCGAGAACTAAAGATAATCGAACGACCTTCATTTCATTAAATAAACTTCCATAAACAACAAGCATAGTAGCATTAGCTACCACGCCCCACTAAAAATTCCAGAAAATATCGAAGAATACTGCCTCAATAGGTTTTCCAACCATCCTCAAATCTAAACTTTCAGTTGCAAAACATATAAGGAGCATATAGGTGCAGGATCAGTGTGGGCCTCGCTGTGGGATGCATAAGAACACGTTTCATTTAATCCCAAGTCCAAACACACACCCACACCCCAACCCATCCAAACGTACCCAACATTTACACCCACACTCACGCACACCCAGACCCGCACACTCACATCCACAGCCACCCACACCCATATATACACCCACACTCACCACACCCACACTCCATCAAAACCACACCCCATCAAAACCACACCCTACATCATACCCCACTGACACCTACACCCACACTCACACCCTCACCCACACCCACACCCACACCCATTCACCCTCAAACCCACTCGCATCCACTC
>CAJNOP010002216.1:0-19182 GCA_905250075.1 Rotaria sp. Silwood1 | reverse complement strand
AAAAATAATGATCACTTTATAGTTGAATCGTGTCAAACATACACTGTTACAGACGGATAATGGTAGGGAATAGGAGACACGCATTTTCAAACATTGAACATAACAAGAAAACAAATCAGAGGCTCATTCACCTTTAAAAAAACAGCATAATCATCGTTTGTAAAACTAGGGAGCCACATTTTCTTCGGTAAGTCTCTATGAACTATTCGACCATGTACAGATACTGCGAAAAAAATATGCAGTAATTTTGAATTGCAATCACCTTGCTATACATTGAAAGTATTTCATGATGAGTTTGAAACGGTTACATTGCATGCAATCTTATGAGATTGAATCACTTCGCAGATTATTCATTATACAAAAACATGAAGATCCGCACTGACCATCAATCTGAAAATGCTGTGCCAGCTGCGTTTCATGAGAAGCAACACATTTCTTTCGTCGAATTCGCCGAATCACAACCAAAATAAGTTGCACAGCCAAAGGAGTGAGAAGGAGTAAAGCTTTTTTTATCACCGAGTATGTAGACAACAATGTGAGTATCATTATGGAAAAGTCAAAACGTTGTTCAATTGTATAGAAACAAGACGATGGAGCGCAGGTTCGGTAAAAGTTATCGTATGAAATAATCTTTGTCCAATTTTCGATGAAAAGCTCATTCACAATTATTTCTATCTGGATATTGATAGGAAATCGACTAGTGATGTTAGGATTAAGTGGTTCAATTAGTAACTCGTCAGAATAGTTGGTCTGCACGAAATGAGAACGTACTAGAGCGAAACAAACTGGATCATACCAACACTCTAGAGTTGACTTCAGCATTGAATCAGTATGTAGGCATCGAATTAAGAGACTAGTGATATATATCAGCTCATTTGAGTTCGATAAATTACCAAAGGATCCATAGATACCGCACTGGCTTCCAAACGACATACACGAGCACGGCGTAATATAACTTCCAGGACTATTTGGTATGGGAAAAAATAGATCGCCCTCCGTTTGTTCCACTTCTCCACCTGACATCAGTGTAAACTTCGCATTATCTAAGGTCCCTGATGCAAACTGATTCACGTAAAGAGAGGTGAGAATTAAGGATAAGCTTCTTGAAAACTCGGTATTAGTCGAGCTGATGTAAGTGTCGATAGCCAATTGTGCTTCTGCGAACAGGAGAGTTTCAGGCAGAACTACAAAGCTGACAAATTTAGTGGCTGAAAAAATGCGATTCGTATCACGTATCGTGCTTTGAGAAAGAGAACAAAATGCAGCAAGTAACTGGAAGTAAGAGGGACCAGTACGTGGCCATGATATGCTGACAATATTCGCTATCTGAGGGTGCACCTCCAAATGGCTGTACCAAGCTGGAGACGTAAGTCCGCTTGAGCACACTTGATGAAATGTGGGAATTATTTGGATGAAATTTGATTGAGGAATAAAAGGCTGCGAACAAGTGCATCGAAGATTTCTGGAATGATTGCGATACAGATGTTTGTAATCTGCTAGCGAGGGGTTCAACACAATAATTGTTTTTGTCTGAATTGAAACAAACACGTAAAAACTAAACGTAACTAGGGAGATAATGAACAACACGATAAAAATGCGAGTAGTTATCTCTTGTCGATGCACTTTTTGAGGGTCGACACTTGAAGTTTTGAAAAGATTGAGATGAATCAATGAGTTCCAAATAAACAGGAGCAATGCAAGAACTCGAGCGCGAAATGTTAGGTCTAAAACAAAATGAATCCATTGACATTAGTCATATTTGCTATTGTGATAGTTATTGAAGGTAGTCTTTGACCTTGTCAGAAGTTCAAAAGGAAGTCAGACTTCTAGCGTAGTTCTGGAAGTATGCACTTGATTGTCATTATGACAGCAAGAAAACAAGCTTATTCTGTTCATAGATTCGAACGTCTTTCAGTATGATCACTTATTTTGCAGAATTGCAATTAACATAAAATAAAAAGTAAAAGCAAAGAAAAATAATTTGATGAATATTATAGATTTGCTTTAGAACCCCTGAGTTAGCTGTATTAAGTTTTTTTGACAGTTAAATATTATTTTGATTTTCTTCATGTATTTTCTATAGTTTTTGGTTTCTGCACCGAGTTTTCTCAAAAGTAATGCATGATAAATCTAACGATGAAGATACAACGCTCTGGTTGTCTGTAAACTTATGGCTAGTTCAATGAATGAATAGCATGAGTAAGAATCTTGCCACAAGCTAACCTTTCGTGTGACTGTGCATCGTGTTCTTTAAGATTTGAAAATACATCCGATCGTGAGTCAATCGCTGTTCGGAATAGTTTTTCAGTGATGTATTTCGCCTTTCGTTAATGCATACATCATAGTTGAAAGTAAAGATTTGCTTATCACTTATGTTTTAATGATGAGAGCCTTATTATGAAGCAGAATTTCAAATTGATACTACAGATGAACTTTTATGAATATTTTTCTAGAGAGTGAGTTGGCTAAATGTGGATGCATCTACGTCTTTACTCTATCTTCATCCATACGCATGTAGTAATGCCCACAAATGCCAGCCACTAGGTTCTAACTTTGCTCTCAAGAATGAAGTGGCTCCCTTATGCTTCATAAATTTAATGTCAAATAGATTGCTCCAAAAGATTTTATACTTAATATGAAACGGACTAGCAAAGCATCGTTAGCTTGAGCATGTTGAGTTTACCGAATATTCATCCATTTCGACAGACTTTAAAACCAAATGGTCGCAATCCGACTCTTTGAAAAGTTCATGGAACTCGAGATTGAATAACACTGCAAATATGATTGTGAAGTGGAACGAAAAAAAAATCTCACTTGAATGAAATAAAAGCTGTGAATATATATTTGAAAACGTTT
This sequence comes from Rotaria sp. Silwood1, assembly GCA_905250075.1. Taxonomy (NCBI): domain Eukaryota; kingdom Metazoa; phylum Rotifera; class Eurotatoria; order Philodinida; family Philodinidae; genus Rotaria; species Rotaria sp. Silwood1. Next base: position 16,326 of record CAJNOP010002216.1, on the reverse strand, counting down.
CAAAGTGACTTATCTGACTAATTGAGTACATAATAAGCACATGTTTCTATAATGGAATCGTTTCAAATAGTATATCACTCCTAAGTTCGAATTTCCTTTATACAATACGTGTCAGTAAAACGTATAAACTCTGAATATCATTAGTACTGTTAGATTTTCTTGCCAGAGTTATAGTTATTCTACTGAAACTTTAGTCTATAGAGCCGTACTCTTTCAAAACAATTCGTTTCCTGGAAAACCGAAACTTGCTCGAAAACCTCTTCGGAAACCTTTGAAGGTTTTTGAAAATACAAATTTAAGTGCATGCAAAGTACTTTAGAATACGTCTCTCATGCTATAGAGGACCAATTAGTATTTTCAGAATCTGTTAAGCTAATATAGGAAACTAATATTACCAGAAAGACTGAGTTGGCATCCAAGTAGGTTTTTGGAGATATTGTTTCAGTTATTGGATGGTCCTTTTGAAAAACCTAGATATCATAAAGATAAAATGAGAAACTGAAATCTGTTTCCGAATTTTCAATGAATCCCAAAAGTTTTCCGAAGTTTTGAAATATTCAAAATAAAATCCATTGTCTTAAAACCGGCTATTCATCTACTATCAATCATACTTGATGATGATAATACAAGAATTTCTCTTGATTAAACTTATATGTGGTCGTTAACTTCAATTGAATAGCCTCTGACTCTTATTGTTAGCTTTTATCGTTTAATGAATCTCGAATTTCTACCTTACCGTAATGCTGAGAGGTTTTTACATGTTTTTTTCCATGAATGATAAACAACAACAGTCAAACAATATTCAGAAATTCTGTAAAGAATATAAGTTTGAACTTCAACATAATTCTTCATTATCATCGATTCTTCGATCTGAACAAACCGAAAATAATAATCCATAATTAAACGATTATACCGCAAATAATCACGCTAGTAAAACAATTAAGTTGGAAGAAAATGATGAGTAAAAAATACCCAATCAGTTAAATTATTACTCTCTTAAACAATTTCCATTGATCAGCAAAATACTCATAAGAGAAAAGCAGATGAGATATGTGATCCTAAACAGTCATCTGAAGTAAACACTCAGTCAAATAAGAAAAAACTATGCAAGCTATTCGTCAAAAATAACTATAAAATAAAAACACAGTCACTCTAGCAAATAAAACTTTTCTTGAAGTCTCTTTATCTTTTCATTCAACAATGTCTTGCCATCATTTCGACTATTTTGCTCTCCACCAGTTCGAACTCCTTTGTTCAGCAAAGCCATTTCGTTTTTATTTTAGAGAGTCACATAGATCAAGTTTCTACTATGTTTTCACGATAGTCATCAGTCAAAACTTATACTCTTTCTATTGAATAACATTTTCTTATTAAAATTTACATTGTCATACTTTTGTTCTTCTAATAAACGACTCATCCTTCCTCACACAGAAAGCTAAAGAATATAAAACGAATCCTTCCTGATTGGAGCATTATGACAGTCAGAAACCACCAGATGCGGTCGTATTTACCATGGTGTATACAATCGAGTACGATAAAATTATACGTTCACATATACATCGTACTACGGTCGTTTCTGTAACGTATACAGTGCTAGCTGCCAACGATCACTGCCGTAGAGTCATTATATATGAGAGTATGCAGCCTTAAACTGACAAAAAAATCCTTTTCGAGTTTTTCTGCCTTAGCAATAACAACAGTTCCCTATAATCAACTACGATTCAGACTGAGCATGCTCATCGAGCACCATTGTACTGTTACTGTCGAACAAAAGCATGGTAGGCATCACATCCCAATTTTTCTATTCGAAATTGCTTAGTTTGTGTGGCTTTGACCAGTTTGTCGCGGAGTAGATGCTTTGAGTGGGTGTGGGCTGGTTCTAGTGAAGCACAGCCACTATGACAGACACTCACATTTCCACCCACATAAAAGCAATGAATATGCTGTTTATATTTACCTTGGAAAAGATATCAAACAAAATGGAAAGCTAACATTTAATTATCAAAAATGAATGTACCTTTCCTTTTGCTTCTGATTCAAATTTATCTTATTCAAATGATAAGTTACAGTTAAGAATTAGAGACTAATACTATGCTTTTTTCAGTGCTAGATTGAGATCTGTCATATCGACACGACGAGTTACACTCATGCAATTCTGAATTAATAATATTTGGTTTGGTGATGTGTTTATAACAGACGATCTGTGAGGAAATCTGTGTTGATGTGTGATTTTTTTAGTATCGTATATGATTTATATGGGTCTCCCAGTTATCAGAAACACATGTTCGCAAACACTTTCAGAGTTTCAGATAGTAACAAAGTCGGAAAGCAGAGACAAAAACCCTTAGAGCGCTTCCGAGTGTAGGCTTCTTCTAAAGAGTATACACCCAAAAATTGAATGATAGCGTTCCAAACAGATCTTTGTCCAAATATAGGTTCACTTATACCTAAAACATATTGAAAGCTACAGGGCACAATATTATTTCCTGCGCAAGATATTGAGTTCCAAATAGGCGCAAGATTTTTACATGTTTTGTTTCGTTGGATATAGATGCGTTCTAGAATTCCGATAACTCGTGGAGGAAACTAGCTTTTGCGTTGTAACTTGCAGGATGTTTGAGCTATAAGTGAACCTATCTGTGGGCAAAATCTCAAATCGAAACAAGGTAATCCAATTTATTTGTTTCCTACCGTTCTTCTGGATGAAATCACACGAAAATATCTGTAGCTTTGGTGGGAAGACCTAATAAAACATGTTCTTGTGAATTTTTTCTACGTAATTGGGTCTATCTTACGTCAAAAGTACGAAATTAAGAGCAATCTTTCATTTGAGACGATTCCCACGTTAGGTATACATTGAATCACGAGACGTGATGTTTTGAGAGACAACATATGCAAATGCTCGTATAGATACTATGAAAATGTCCTGCTAATGGGAGATCCTTTTCTTCCGAAAAACTAGTTGCGTCTCACTTAGATATGATTCTAAGCCAAATTGAGTTGAGCTTGCTTCATCTTGTTTTTACTCAGACTCAGTTCTCTACTTGTAATTACTAACTTTTGATAGGAAAACATTATATTGAAGTTCCGTTAGTGTATGCCGAGACCACTCGATATTTAAAGAACGTAAAATAAGTTCTGATTCTCTCATCCAATATTATTTTGCAATGTTTTTCTAATGTGGAAAAGGCTGGTATTTTCAGTATATATACTAGATATTTAGATCTACTTTGTTCTACAATTTGAGCTCTCTACTTATTACTGTTCTTCAAATAAAATCATTGTGGAAATTAAAAAAATCGAAATATCTTTAGAAATATCTTAAGTTTTTAACAAATAATTATAATTTCACATAAAAGGTAGTGTTCAAAAAGAGGATTACCAGTTGACATTTCTTTGAAATAATCAACAAAAATTTATTCATCAATGAGTATACATTTGTTCTCCATCTTGATTTACTAGTAACTTGAGTCTATTCAGTACGCTTTCCATCATCTGTTGATAATTGTCAGTAGTGAACGTTCTCTATTGCTGCATTATTTGATTTTTCAGTTCGAATTCTTTATCAAACTGTTTTCTTATGAGTCTTTCTTTAATTGCACCCCATACATTATTTATGACCAAATATTATCAAACTCTACATTACCTATTTGGAGATTATTACATTCAGCCACACCCAAACCAACTAGCTATAAATAAAAAATTCTTATTGTTTTGATAATTTTTTTATCTGTGTAAGGATAATAGATAGAAAAGTCAAATTCTACCAGAGTAGATCTAGACATGTATTATATACGCTGTAAATATCAGCCATTTCCGCTCTAAAAAAGATATAAGAAAAAATATTGCATGAAGAGATTAAAACTTGTTTTTCACCCCTTCTATTCCAACACCCTACTTAGCCTGGATACGTTATCAGCACCAACTTATACATAGTTTCGATCCAGGTGATATTTTTTTGTTCACAGTAGCAGTCCACTAAATCAGTTTTTAGAAAAGTCTCATTAATCTAATTCCGTTGAGTCTAAAGAAATGTATGTTCTATTTAGCAAAGAGTGTCCCTTTTCATGATTGTTCGAGACTGATATCTAATAGATGGCTTATTGACAGAAATAAATTTAGGTCCTTCCTCTTGTTGTCGACGGTTAACTATCTTAGAACTTCGAATAAGAACCGGATAGTTTTCTATGGTCTTGAATTTAATAGCTTTATAAAAAAGTGGAAAATACTTACGCAAAGGCGGATGGTTCGATTGACTCTCAACAGTTATAGAATTTCTGCATTTCCACCATGCATGTATTCTGAGTGAAACTATGATTCCAAAGAGAGCAACAAGTCTTGAAACTAATGACAGACCAATGAAAGCCCCAATAATGAGTGTAACCACATGGAGCACGCTGAAGCGCTGAGTATATGAGAAAGTACAATACGAAGGATTACAGCGAGTATAGTACGAAGCGAAAGAAGTAGTGTTTATGAGTTCCTCAATCATCAACTCGTTCAACAAGGTTTCCACAGTGGTCATGCCTGTGAACCGACTCTTAACACTGAGTAATGGAGATAATGTCGAGTTCATTGAAAACGATTCTCGAATAAGAGAAATACAAGATTGCTGATAGAAACATTCAAATGATGAAGCGAGTGTTCCTTCGAATGGTTGGCAGTTGAACATCACGCCAGGTATGATGGTCGTCTCATTCATTGTGCCATTTTTCTGAACAATGACAGCTGGTCGAGGACAGCCCGTTAGGTTCATACATGAACATCCATCAGGAAACCTAACAGCTTGAGAAGAGACAAATCTTCTTTGGGAAAAGATTCATTCATATAGAGCGTGATCAACTTCTTCCTCGTTACAACTCTTCTCTCTATCTTACGTGTGGACCTGATGCTACAGGTACTCTATCAGCATACTTGTTCAAGAATCCCATGTTCCTTCTTACGTATGGTTGCATAGAATATGAATGGAGCACATTTGGCATAGTTTTTAACATTAATTGAAAGTTGCTACCGAATCCCGTTATATATTGATTACCTATTACTGCCTGCCGACTAATGAGTAAGTTTCGTTTAACAGCCGTTACTGAGGTTGCAAACGAAAATTGAAATGCAAGTTTTGCATATTCTTCCACTACCGAGTCCGGCAGTGCTACTTGACTACGCAAAAGAGTTGCGTTGTAATCTCTAAATAAATTAGTTACCGTAGTTTCTACTAAAGTGCACAACAACTGAATTGATCGCCAAAAATTGCTCAAAATTTTTCTTGCATCGTTAGGAAAAATCAATTGACTATCGACAGTGTACAGGGCATCGATCCATGCTTGGGTAACAAATTGAGTTGAACAGACTTCGTGAAAAGTGGCTCGATACTGAATGAATTCGCCGTATGCTATGGCCATACGCGCGCAAGGACATTCGATGGTTTCCGGGTAGAGAGAGTAGAGCCGCATGAAATCTATTTCAGAAGGTTTGTAACTTGTAAACGATACCGTGCGAAGTGCTAGAGCTGCGTACAAAACCAGTACAATGCTTGATAGAGACAATATTACTAGATACAAACGAGTCATGAATTTTTCTTGTTGAACCAACTCCGGATCATTTGAACCAGATTCGAACAAGTTGAGCTTTGTGACGAGATTACGAAGCCGCATTTGTATACTTGTCATGCACCTCACTCCGCTTTGAATCTAGTGAAACCTAGAGCCAAAACAAACGAATGAAAAATAATAGGAAATGTTGAAAGAAGGAGAGTGAGAAAATGAATAGGTTTTTATTTTCTCAACGCACTAGTACATCACACGGTTGTGCGCATTTGTGTGAGAATAGAGATGGGACTCATAATAAAAATGAAATAAGGCAATAACTGATGCGGGTGTGAGTGTGAATGTGTGTGTGGATCTCGGCATAGATGGAACCCGTACCAGTTACCGGCCGGTCCAAATCAGTCTATACTAGTGTAAATTTTCCACTTTCCTGATCTATGATTGTATCCATATAAAAAACAATAAGTGCAACCATGCCTAATCTCACTGATCACGCAACAATTAATTTAACAAACAGTTTAGAGAGCGCTCTCAAGGAATCTATTGTTGTCAATAGTGAAGCATTATGGCACTTTGCGGAAAGCTACCAATTTAACTCAAAATAGTTCCCTATGAAGCGAGATTTCATTTTAAGGCTCGGTCTGTTGCCTGCAGATCGGTATATAGTCGGTAGACCAGCATTCAATGATGGGCTGACGTATCACCAGTGTCTCGTTTATGACCGGTAGACCGGTTCTTCTCCGGTAGACCGGCCGGTCCGGTCCGGTCAGAAATTTTCGCGCCGGTACCGATATGGGTCTGAAAAAAATTAGACCGATTCCATCTATGGGTGTCGGTGTGGGTGTTGAGAAAAGATTGCCCCACACTCGCACTCACCCACACCATCATCAGAAAAGGACAAGTGGCGATAAGGGCACTTTTTTGCCCACGATGCTTTTTGAAAAGAAGTATATATTCTGATTTAGCATTCAATTCTGAGTAAGATGAGGTACTTTTTTGTGAAAAAACGACTTTCATCTTTTTACCTGTCCTGCGGCACCTGTGGCGACCTCAGGACCATCAAAATTTTTTTTTTAAATTTCATCGAATCAAGCATCATTAGATGCAGAATTTGATGCTGATTCCAAATTTCGGGTTGATATTCAAAAAATACTGCATTTTGATAGAGAAAAATTCAAATTTCAGATACGATGCTGGAAGAAGTCTGTTTTCATTTACTGTCCTCAGGCGACCCAGTAATGCTATTAGAGAGCCTAAAATGCACACAGTGATGTAGGTGAAATCCCTATCGAGTACACTTAAATAAATTAAATAACCAAAGATTATATTATTTCGAAGTCAAAGCACCTATTGAGGCCCATTACCTATCATAAATTCGTGCTCCATGTGATCCCATATAAGTATTTCCATTATTGAAGCATATTCTACATTTTTCTTTTATTTTCGAGATCATATTCAGAAAGAGTATGAAAAACTGCATCGATCTATATGTGTCATCTATTGGTTGGAGATTTTGTTAGCCTAATCAATAGCACTCATGGGGCCCAAAACCTGTTTTTTTCTTGGATTTTTGAGTATTTGACTCCACAACTATGGAGAACTTAGTTTTAAAAACTTTTCTAATATGATTCCGATTTAGAAAGGAATAGCGCACATCACTGTGTGAGTTTTAGGCTCTCTAATGGTATCACTCGGTCGCCTGAGAACAGTAAATGAAAATAGACTTCTCCCAGCATCGTATTGAAATTTGAATTTTTCTCTATCAAAATGCAGTGTTTTTTGAATATCAACCCGAAATTCGGAATCAGCATCAAATTCTGCATCTAATGATGCTTGATTCGATGAAATTTGAAAAAAAAGTTTTTTGATGGTCCTGAGGTTCCCCACAGGTATCACGGAACAGATAAAAAAATGAAAGTCGTTGTTTCACAAAAAAAGTACTTAATCTTACTCAGAATTGAATATTGAATCAGAATATATACTACTTTTCAAAAAGAATCGTGGGCAAAAAGTTGCCCTTATCGCCACTTGTCCTTTTTTACAAATATCGGACTGTCTCACGGTAGTAGTCTTAGCCCTTGCTTATTTATCGTGCTCCATTACGATTTAGTTCAATGCATCGGAGTGCATTCAGGTCATCTTTTTTCAGATCATCTTTGTGCTATTATAAAATCTCCTATCTCAAGAACACTAGCACCAACGATCAAATACTTAGAACATGAAAGTAAGCGAGTGTGTAATCGAATATGTGCATACCCAAAAAAATGGAAACAGTCTATAAATGTGTGAAAAACAGTGGCACAACTGTTTTATACACAAATAAGGATGCCAAGAGTGCACATAGAAATGAATGAGCAAAAAATTGAATTAGTAGATGAGTTTAAATATTTAGGATTTACATGGACAAACAAATTATCCTTGGAACCAACAGTTGATAGATGTATAGGAAACGTTCAGACATCTCTGGAGAAGCTAAAATGATTAAGAGCAAAATGCTTCATCTCCACTAATGTGCTTAGGCAATGTTTTTTCGCATACACATTTCCTCACTTTACATGGCTATTTCCCTTCTTCCTCCTGCTTCCAGAGTTACAACAACCATTATAGCAGAAATTCCGAGTTCGTCTTCGATTGCTGCATCGCTGCCCCTTTGTCTCAGCTTATAATCTATACACTATGACTAATGAGCTCTCATTAGAGGCTTACGCTAAACATTACATTCAAAGAAGATTAAAATGTATGCACACAACGGATCTTGGTCGTTCACTATTTTATAATGAGATTTTTCTTTGGGATGAATCCCGTAACAGAAAGAACGATTACATTGACCAGTTTTTTCGTAGCAGTCGTGTAAGGCAATTGATCGAAAAGTATGAACCACTTCTCTTAAAATGGATACCATTTATTGGAATAAGGTAGTTTTATACCAAAAACCAGCATGCAGAATCCTTCTTCCTTTCCTACCTTTCTTGCTTTCTTTCTTTTCTTTTGCTTCTCCTTTTTCTTTTTTCTGTCCTTGAAATGCTTGCAAGCGTCCTCCTTCGTTTCTTTTTCTCTGCTCTCTTTTGTTAACTTACTTCTTCTCAAATTCTGAAATTTTTTTTGACTTTTTTCTTTTTGTCTTTGTATTTACTCTTCTACGCCCACACAAGCAGATTCGATACTCTATATAACGATATTGATGGAGACTGTAATACTCATTGAATTTATGTTGTGCTTAATGCTTAAATATCATAATTTCTCCTTATATTATCATGTAAGCACTTCTAAGTGTTACATTTACAAGCATAATAATAAAAAAAAATAAGAATGTTAACGAAATAGATCGTAATGTTCGCACTAGTGTTGAAATTCGTCAAAATGTTTCATGTAATAGATCCTGATATTTGATGGGTGGAGAAACGTCTTAATCATTTACGTGTTCTCTATAGAAAATGCATCATCGGTAGTGGTTGCAGAGAAGCTTTCTAATTTGTTTGAAAGTCCTTCTGGAAAGAGAAATGCCAAATAAACCTTCGCCAGTTGTCTTGTCGGTTAAACTAACAGTCAGCACTCTTCATTAGAAATATGGCAGCTAGTCAACAAGCAAGTCTTCGACAATATTTCTATGATTTGAATCTTTTCGAAAATCCTTCAAGTGATGCTAATAATATCAGTGGCGGATTTAGGGGGGGGCGCTTGGGGCGATCGCCCCCATTCGAAAAAAAAATTTTCGATTTTTCCCAGCAGAAAAGACTTAAAAATAGAGTGCATACTACTACTAATGAACTTCAAAACTCGATTTTTGGTCAAAATCGCCCCATATCTATCAAATCGCCCCTTATCAAAAAAATCCTAGATCCGCCGCTGAATAGTATCTGTCATGAACGACTTGCTGCATGCATTTATCTTATTTCACTTCCTATTTTTCTGCTCACTCTGTCAATCATAGCTGCATCTGCTCTTTGCACTTCTCACGACATCATCTATTCACGTCTACAATCAGATTTCGAGCACCTACTGCAACACTATCTCAACACATTCCAATGTCCTTGCTCACATGTCTCTATTCTCTACAAAATATTTACTGATACTCATGCACAATTTCATCAAGTATGTTCAAGTGAATTCATCTCTCAAGCATCGATTGACGCGGTGTACATTCGAGACAAACCGTCATTCTCCTCATTATTGACAAAGGATATTCGATTGACTCTCAGCTCATTTTGACAATTGATCAAAGGCTTGTGTCGAATTAGTCAGCAAACATGAACTGATATTGTGACAGACTTCGAAGCATCAAACTTCTTCAGTCCGATGGCTATCAGTGAGCAACTGCTGCTAACTCAAACACGAACAGTTCTTGATGACATGATCAACACAGCTCGAACATCACTCACTCTGAATTTGCTCACCATCAACCGACAACAACAGGCAATCAACTTGTCTCTGGATTGGCCAGTAACTTCTGCATACATATTATAGAATCGGAACCGGCCTTCTCACCAAGAGTTTTAGATGGATGTTCTTGTCTAAATACGAGTGATTGTCCACATTCAGCCATGATCAATAAGAGTCAAAGACATTCGATGATTGTACCAGGATTGTTGTCAGATTATTTAGTGTGAGTGGTACGCTAGCGTCTACACTCGAATGCTAGTATGATCGATCATGTATTTCTCTTTTACATGATTCAATCTCAGCACCTGTTGAATTTCCGTTGGTGATGTCTAACAGATACTTTTCATGGAACTCAACTATTCAATCAATGATCGATGCATTAGTGATAGATGAGATGTCAATCAAGATGAATTTCAAATCATTTTATGTTCAACGCAAACCATTCTACTGTTCATATACATGCATGCATCGTTTGGATGTAATGTTTATTGTCACAACAACCATCTGTGTATTCGGTAGACTATCTTTGGTCCTACGTTTCATCTTACTTTGATCGTCAAAGATATACTACGTTGGAAGGATCCATCTTTACGAGAAAAAAACCTATCCTCACCGACATTATCCTTCAAAGAGAGATATGGTAAGTAAATGATGATCTCACCGGAAATATTGATGACCGTTAATTCTAAATCAGCATGTTAGTTGAGTGCCTAGTGCAAAGCTCAGAATGAACTCCAATATTTGATTTTTATCGTCTTCAGTAGTCATAATGATATTCTCTTATTTTAGTTGATATTTACAGTTCATTCTTATAAGTTTCTTTCTTCTCTGTAGATGAGAACACGTAGTAAGGAAAGTGCAAAGCGTTACACTCGCCAAGGTTTTTTCATTGGTTAATTAAGACCTTCGAGTTTCTTGTTGCTTCTTCTCACAATTGCATTCAACATCTGTGCATTCTAGAAAGTCAGTCCTGGAAAATTGTCATTACATTAAAAGAAAACGATCGTAATATCTAGAGTGGAGTTATGAATCAACTATATTTCATTTACTAAGAAGAAGAAAAAACAAGTGAACAATAACACAAAATTTTTCACAAGAAACAGAAAAAAAGACCTTGAAGATGTGTTTTCCATCCAGAGATGCCTGAAATCGTTTTTTTTCAACCCATGGGTCAACTGAACCCAGCCGATTGCGCTGTGGGTGGGTTCCAGAGAAATTCTAAAGTTTATGTTCAGCCCATGGATCGTAGGGTTAGATTCAGTAGCTTGAACCCTACTCATTGGGTAACCCAATGGGTAACCCTGACTATTGTGACTTTCAGGTTTTTTCTATATATTGATGCGACTAAAAGTTTCAGTGCACCTATGTAAGAATTGTTCATAACATGTAAGTGATCCTTCTATAGGCTATGCAATAAATATATCCAGATTGTCCCAAAACTTCCTTAGAATAATAAACAGATATCTGGTGCGCGATGAAAAGTCTTTATATAGTTTTGTAAGATGAAAGCGAGTTTGCTTAACATTTATTTAGCATATCTTCTGATATATACTTGTGTCTATAAACATAAGGAAAAGAATAATTTCGTTACCGTCCTTTGTCAGATGATATTCAATCATAAAGTCAAAATTTTTCATCGCATTCAACAAGGACAGGATTAGAAGTAAAGCTGAATTAAAAACATTTGCAAGGCTTTTATAAAGCTGGTACTGCTGCAGCTTAATAAAGTCCCGAAAAAGCTTTATAAATTGCATAAGAAAATGGTGTGGGTGTGGGGGTTGGTGGGTGTGAGTGTGTGGGTGTTGATGGTGTGGGTGTCGGCTGTGGGTGGGTGTGACCTACGCTAAGATACACACCCACACCGACACCGACACCCACACCCGCACCTATACCCACCCATACCCACACCCATATCCACGCCCATACCCCACATCCCACACCCACACCCACACCTTACCCTTCTGTTAACAAAATCTTTCAGAAAGTCGGCGAATTTAGCGTTTGTTGTTCAGTTTCTGCCGGGAAATTAGATGAGGTACTTTCTGCCAAATTTTTAGCTCATCCCACTTTGCAAAACAATCGACAATCCTGATTCAGACAGACCAACATTTACATGCCAATGACCCTTTTGATAAACGTCATTCGGAAATCAAATTATCCAGCTCACATGCATGTAACCGACCCATACGTGTATCTTCACCGACTGCCACTGAAATCACTTTAAACGTAATAGCTACAGTTAATTCGAGTCATGAACATATCAATGTCACTTGGACGTCAACTCTATGTAGTGATGATTTTGTTGGCATTTAGTTTCTTGTCATTCTACTTTCCACAGGCAGAGACATAGTGAAGGCTTCTAAGATCTAAAGTATTTCCATTCTGATTTGTTTAGCTTGTGGCTATTTTTCATTATGAATTTGTTCAAAATCAGTAAAATATTATTTCATGGCAAATGATTAATCTTCGTCGTCTATTGGAATTTCGTTGTTATTCTCTTCATCAGAATTGTGCAAGTAATTATTCATTTATAAGAAAACATGTTGTTTTTCAACCATTCAATTACAATGAACCAACACATATTCATTAGACATATAATGATTGAGGGTGTGGGTGGGTGTGGGTAGGTGGGTATGACTGTGACATTAACAATTTCAACACCCACACCCACACTCCAAACTGAAATTTAATAAACTCATAGATGGTACCTTCGGGAAACACACATTATTGCGAACAATCATCTAGAACTGTATGAATAAATTTCAGACGCGCCTCATTGGCTGAAGTACAGGGTGTCCCAAAAGTCACGTTACCGAGAAAAAATTGAGTATCTTCATTACGGTTCGATCAAACGAGCTGTTTTTTTTACCAAATATAGAGGCATGTTCACACTCCAAATCCACATGGACAAGATTAGTGAGAACCTTTGTTAAGTATATTTATTTTTTCTTTTCCTATCTGTGAAAAAGTAAAATTTTCTTGTTGAGGTGAATAGTGATACTTAACAAAGGTTCTCACTAACCTTATTCGTATGGACTTGGAGTGTGAATATGCCTCTATCTTCAGTAAAAAAAATGAGCCCCGTTTGGTCGAGCCATAATGGAGATATTCAATTTTTTCTCGGTAACGTGACTTTTGAGACACCCTGTATCAGTTATTCTTATTGCGCAAATTTTCTTTACCAGTGGTGTTCAAAGAAATATCTTGAAAAAAGTTCTTACAAAGAGTGACTTCATATGATTATTCATATTTTTTTTTCCATGAGAATGAAAAAGTAATACAGTTCTTTTCCGTTCTGTTTTCTAGTTTGTAGCAAATATGCGTAATTCGCATTAAAAATTTTTCAACTTAGAACACCACTATCGCTTCAATATCAAATAATATGATTCCATCGATTGATATATTATCAGTCGAATCACTTCATCGAATTTTCGATAATCTTAATGCACAAACAATCTTACTCTCAATTCAATCGGTATGTCGGTTAGTTCGATCAGTTACCAACACTAATAATCGATATGTTTTGGATTTCAATTTAATTTCAAAATCAAATTTTCATATTCTATGCCGATTAGTTAATCCAAAAAAATATTACTTCATTAATACTTTCAAATAATGAACGAACATCAAACCAAATCCATTCATTTATTTCAGTTGTTCGTCTTCGACAATTTACTTAACTTCGTTTTTTAATCCTTCTTAACATTGATGAAGGTCAATTTAACTTCATTTTTGAAAAGAGTCAATTGTAATATGCTCACTTCATTTTCATTCAATATTACAAAATATGATAATAGACGCAGAAAAACAACTACAGCTTTTCTCTCATTAATTGCGCACAAAAGCTCTTCGCAAATTGGAATTCTTTACGTGTGATAAAATGCCAAAAATTTCATGGTCAATCAATTCTACAATTCAATATTTGACCATAAATAACTACATAAATATAGATAATTTTTGTATAATACTTCAAAATTCTCCTCATTTTTGCACACTCATTATGAGCAATATCCCAACAGGAATGATTAAAAATTCATCTTCAATATGTTTTCCACAATTAACATTTTTAACTATCGAAGAACTTTGTGAAACTGTTGATGAACTTGAATCATTACTCTTATTAATACCATCACTTGTTTATCTAAAATTAATTGGTGGAAAGAAAATGATGGATGGTAAATGATGGGATCCATTCATTGAAATAAATTTATCTCGATTGAACAAATTATAAAGAATTTGAACTTAATGTATCTTATCCTAATTAGCCATATTCTTGAGAAAGGTCATCGGAATATGTCACACATGTCCTGTTCTTAATAAGTTTCAGAAAATATAAAATTTCAATAGTTTTGACAACCGTTACTGATCGAAAGGCGTTGAAACGAGCTTTTCTACTGTAATTTGTAGTGATGTAGGCAAATGTCGTTCAGTTGATGTTTATCCCCTTTAAGTTCGTGCTCGACTTTTCATATATATCTATAAACTATTTTTCTTAATCAACCGATTTCAATCTCGTGAATTCGACTGATTTTACTCTTTTGCTAATGAAGTGGGTGTGGGTGAGAAAGAATAATAACAGCAACACCAAAACTAACACCCACACTCACATTCGTTATCCTACACACTCTAACAAACATCATTATAAATTATGTGATTGAAGGCTGTTTTCTTTTACTCTGTGGATACAAAGCTCAGTCACAATATTACTTGGTAGATAATATTAATTAAAAAAAAAAGTTTCTCCAGATGGTACAGATATCTATGGTTACATGGAATCACCTGTTCAAATTGAGGAAAATTGTTTGCACTACGGTACTAATTTCGAACTTTTTTAAAAACTACGCATGGTAGTATCATGAAAAGTTCTCACTTGATTTTTCAGAAAAATACATTTTTGAGATCGTGCTTTTAAAATTAAAATGTCGATAGTTTTCGAAACGATATTTTGATCATTATAGGCGTACAATTAATAGAAGAGATATGCTTTTCATTGATACGTAATATTATATTAGAAGCCTATTTCAAGTTAGTAAATATAGAACAGTGTATAAGAAGCCAACATAAATTTTTTGCACCAAAATAATTGTTTTTCAATAATATCTCAAAACTAAAAAGAACCAAAACTTGATCGAGATCAATACTATCGATACCAAAACTATATCAAAACCAATACTTTGGAACCAAAACTATATCGAAATCAATACTTCAAAACCAAGAGTGTTGGCTTTGGTGAATGTCTAGACACACCAGGTTTAACGTGTGTCAAACACGTACTCACAGCCATGCTCGTTTCTCATTACTTGGTGAAGTTATGTTACGACCCGACATTTGCACTACGTCAATGTCTCACGCTTGGAAAAAGTCTCTCCCATTCCTTTACGAAAAGAGAGTGACAAAATCATAGCAACTATAAACGTAGAGACTGTGAGTGCGAATATCCGCTTTCGGCGTGAACAGAAAATGCCAGCACCGCGACATGTTCTATTCTGAGCGATACCTACTCTTACACCAATACCTACACCATTATTCACAGATACCCACATCTAACACACACTGAAAATAACGCACTAAGCTATACAGAGACAGACAAAGAGCCACAGCGAAAACGCTCCACACCACCCACACCCTACATCCACCCAAACTCTAGTATATCGTATTTCATTTGAATTTGATTTAAATGACATTTTTCGATCTTCTTTTTCATGAATAAATGAAATTGACGACAATCTTTACCGGAAAATTTACTTCATTAGACAGATTTACTTTATTGAACTTCTCAACGATTTCCAAATCGTAAAAACCGCATATTGTAACGCATAAAAGCAACTAAAGCCGTAAAAACATCTAGCGAAAAGAACATAATTAAGTCGCATGTTTTTACGAATTACTATGCGTTAAAATTTAAAACGAAGAAAAAATCGGTTAAATTTTTAACGCATTAAAATGTGCGCTTTTTACGCTTTGGAACACATTCGATTTTGTATGCGCTTTTTTGTCGATTTTATCTGTCTGGATTAGACTGTTTATTTGACTCGTTTACAACTTATATGTATATAAATGAGTCTATTGCCTTTGGTTATATGTTTGGTTCTCTTCTATCGACCTCGAATAATGATATCTGTAAGGAAAAAAAAAAGAATCATGCTTAGGTTTTGCTTTCTAGAAGATAGGAAAGAAATTGTACCGACATTTTCTAACCGGTGTAAACAGTCGTTATGGAACAGAACAAAAACAACTATGAAATTACGTTAGTCTTCTCTCGTTCTATCATCAGAGAAAAAGAAGATCGCACATTGTCTCCTTCTATAAATATGTCTCATAAAGAAGCAGAAAGAAACGAATGGAAATAATATTCTATCTCTGATCTAAAGGCACAACGGAAGAAAAGAATGTGAAGCATTTT